>LBNU01020897.1:87063-103679 GCA_014162995.1 Artemisia annua | reverse complement strand
TGAACCCATATCCACCAATCACACCCCTCCTTCTCTTTCTATATAAACACATCACTTAAGCATTTTCATCTTCACAAACATCACACACATGAAACACTAAATAGTCTCATCTACTAGTTTTTCAAACGACCATCGTCTGAGCCGCGCGTATAATGCTCGCATGACGAGGCCGCCGACCGAAACTCAGGTATTTTTCTTTTGTTTTTTTTGGCAGTGTTTTAACATAGATCTAGATTTTCAACTCATCTTTGTAAAACTGTGGAAATGAGTTTTGTATATGTTGTTTTGTTCTAGGTTCTGTTTGAAGATGAGAATATTTTACTATATGTTCTTGAGTTTCAGTGTTTTCTTTTAGATCTGAGTACACACACATACTTTTAGATCAAATCGTATCATTGTTAATGGAAATAGGTGTTTGATCAGTAACTTTACTTTAAACCCTAATTATTGTTTATGTAATTTTAAACACTAAAATTCTAATCTTATGTGCACTTTACATAGAGGTCACTAAGTCAGTTTTTCTATTACTCCGTATTATTTTTGGTTTGCAAAAGGTTTATGCAATTTTAAACACTAAAATTCTAATCACAGGGTAACCGCCGCTACAACGCGCGAGTACCCTGCTAATACTTTATAAATGAATATGAGATATGGATTTATTGTTGTTAATTTATGCTTTTTCTTTTAGCCGATAAAGGTGTATTGTTAAACTAGGAATGTGGGAGTTAATTGTATTAGCAACAGTTCTAGAAGGAAGGATTGGATGCATTTATTCAGGTGTTTTTCGTTGAGATTGTGTTGCTACTTGCTACCATTTTTAAGAAAACATTATATGGTTAATGTGCAACAATAGCAATAAACACGTATGGTTTTTAATTCCTTGGACATGAAAAATTGCAAAAAATCTACATATTACACGTGTGATGAACGAAAATGTAGCCATTTTTAAAAGTTACATTGGGCTTGTCAATATATGTCCCTAGGATGTGCTTGAAGTTTCTTATTTGATTTTTACTTTTAAAAATGTCTAGTGGTCACTAATTCATTTCTTTTTTGGTAATGGAACTTATTTGGTTTACAAAAGGTTATAATGTTGTAATTGTCTTTCGTGCAATAGGTGCAGCTTGCTACACATTGTGTTATGGCCTCTTTTAGATATTGATTTGGAAAATCGAAATTACACATTGTGTTATGGCCTCTTTTAGATATTGATTTGGAAAATCAAAATTTTGGTTTGGGAAAGTGCTTACTGCTTATTTTATGTGCTTCTTGTTGTTGTCTCTATATGCGAACTCATTTTGACATATTAAACATTGTCTTTAATTTATATGCGTTGAATTCTCCACAGATTATATCCCTTGGCACCAAAGAGAAAATCCAACAATACGTTAATCACCGTTATGATGACTTACATACCAAGGTAGATCAAACGAAGGAAGTGTATCATTTCGACTATATGGGGAAGGCACGCGGTACTAGTTCGGGTGCTTTCAAAATTGAAAGAGTAGATTTCTATCTACATAGAATCTAACCAGATTGGTCGCTAAGATTCACTCGTATCACGGCGTGGTTTCCAGGTTTCTTCGATAAAGAGCATCAGCAGCCTAAATGCATGGTTTACCATGCACGGGATTCTTATAAGTTTGCAACAAATACAAGTTGCATCCACTGCCAATTGATTGTCCTCTTAATGAGTTGATAATGAACCACAAGAATAAGAATGTTTTATTCACGACTAACCTGAAAATTAAGTTGCCCAAGATAAAAGAAATAGTTACTCACGGGAAACACGACACGCTTATTTTTAAAGGTTCTTACGAAAGTGTCAAGGCTATTGTGAAGAAAGTGAGAAGGACGGATGATCTGAAGCAAAAACTTCGGTCAACTTGCTATCATGACAATGAGTTTGCTTTTCTTGGTTGGGAGACGGATGGTGAGTTTGACTATTATGCCTTCGAAGAATGTGGTGTAACATTGACCGAATATGTCAAGAACCGCATGTATATGGAGATGAGTGAAACATCATTGAAGATAATGTGGTAAGGTTATTCTTTTACACCCGCGACAAAGAATGTCCCTTATAATTCTTATTTGTTATATTATTTATCTTTTTGAAAATCATGTAGTGGTTTAGTTGATGGTGTTAAACATTTGCACACCAAAGGATTAGTTTACATGAATCATAATCCACAAAATGTATTGGTGAATGATGACGACACAGTAAAGAATTGTGGCATGGGGAATGGTAAATTCTTGCATGAAGAAACATAACACTTTACCTGTAAAATTTACTATTCCCCATGCCACAAATCTTTTTGTGTCATCATCATTCACTAATATGCTTTGTGGATTAAAATTCATGTGAACTAATCCTTTGGTGTGCCGATGTTTAGCACCATCAACTAAACCGCTTCATGATTAAAAAAAGATAAATAATATAATAAATGAGAATTATAAGCCAACGCGTTGTCGTGGGTGTAAAAAAAACCTTACCACATTATCTTTAATGATGTTTCACTCATCTCTATGTACGAGTAGTTCTTGACATATTCGGCCAATGTTACACCACATTGTTCGAAGGCATAATAGTCAAACTCACCATCCGTCTCCCAACCAAGAAATGCAACTACATTGTCATGATAGCAAGTTGACCGAAGTTTTTGCTTGAGCTTGGTCGCCTCTGAATCATCCGCCCTTCTTACATTCTTCACAATACCCTTGACACCTTCATAAGAACCTTTAAGAATAACCTTGTCGTATTTCCCATGAGTAACTATTTCATCTATCTTGGGCAACTTAATTTTCAGGTTAGTTGTGAAAAACACTCTTATTCTTGTGGTTCATTATCTAACTCATTAAGAGGACAGTGAATTGGCAGTGGATGCAACTTGTATTTGTTGCAAACTTGTGAGAATCCCGTGCATGGTAAACCACGCATTAAGGCTGGTGATACTCTTGATCGGAGAAAATTGGAAACCATGTCGTGATACGAGCGAATCTTAGCGACCAATCCGTTGAGCTTCAATGTAGATAGAAATCTATTCTTAAAATTTTGAAAGCACCCGGACTAGTACCATGTGCCTTCCACATGAATAATTAATGGATGAATAAAAAGATGGAATAAGTTTGTTACCAGTTTGCTTATTTATTAACATCATCTCTCATTTAGACTTCACAAAAGAAGCTATCAGAACAGGTACGCTAACAAAACGATGGCAACATTTTTGGCCTTATGTTCACAATCTCATTTTATATAAATTCATTAGAGGATTCTAACCATCAGCGGCTCTCCGAATGTGTTTCGTTTGTTGAGAAAACCTTAACTCATCGTCGCCATTTGAACCTCAACAAATTCAACCTAGTGCTACTTATGATGTTAGATTTGAGTCACAAGTGAATAACTGGGTTTGTTATGCTGTTAGCTGTAACGTTCAAGATCTTAATTTATTTATTTGAAATAGAGAATTGGAATATGAATCTGCGTTTGTGTTGGATCAGTTCATTTTTTTTTCAATTCATCTTTTACGCATTTGAAATTGGGAGGGTGTGTGTTTATTCCCATCATTGACATTAGTTTGAGTCGACCTAAGAGCTTGTATATTTCCAAAAGGGATTTGGATGAGGATTTGATTCAAAATATTTTATCCGGGTGTCCTTTGTTGGAAAGTTTGGAGTTGGTCTGGTGCTATGGTCATTGACGGAACCAAGGGGTGTCCCGGGACACCCATGGTTTTTTGTTGCCTAGTGTTAATTTTGTTAAAAACCCTCGATTTTTCTGAAATGCACCTTGTCCCTAAAACTTGTGTTTGTAATATTGTTTAGTTTATTCTAAGTGCACCTGGTCGTTTTATGTCCTGGTTCCGTCCCTGGCTATGGTTATATGCTGCTCGATATTACTTCTAAGAGTGTTCAGAGATTGGTGTTCTCAGGATATTACGTCAATGAAGTATTCACAGATATTGTCGTAATTAATTCTCCTTTTATATTATGTAGAGGTGGCAAAACGGGCGGGCACGGGCTACGGGCTAAACGGGCTATGGGCTAAACGGGTACGGGCTAAACGGGCACGGGCTAAACGGGCGCGGGCCAAACGGGCGCATGTTATACGAATCGCTTTAAAATAGACCTAAAACAACAACAAAAATTCCTCAAACGTAACACCTCATTTATATTTAAGTAGCTAAATANAGCTATCAGAACAGGTACGCTAACCAAACGATGGCAACATTTTTGGCCTTATGTTCACAATCTCATTTTATATAAATTCATTAGAGGACTCTAACCATCAGTGGCTCTCCGAATATGTTTCGTTTGTTGAGAAAACCTTAACTCATCGTAGCCATTTGAACCTCAACAAATTCAACCTAGTGCTACTTATGATGTTAGATTTGAGTCACAAGTGAATAACTGGGTTTGTTATGCTGTTAGCTGTAACGTTCAAGATCTTAAGTTATTTATTCTAAATAGAGAATTGGAATATGAATCTGCGTTTGTGTTGGATCAGTTCATTTTTTTTCAATTCATCTTTTACGCATTTGAAATTGGGAGGGTGTGTGTTTATTCCCATCATTGACATTAGTTTGAGTCGACCTAAGGGCTTGTATATTTCCAAAGGGGATTTGGATGAGAATTTGGTTCAAAATATTTTATCCGGGTGTCCTTTGTTGGAAAGTTTGGAGTTGGACTGGTGCTATGGTCATTGACGGAACCAGGGGGTGTCCCGGGGGTCCCGGGACACCCATGGTTTTTTGTTTCCTAGTGTTAATTTTGTTAATAACCCTCGATTTTTCTGAAATGCACCTTGTCCTTAAAACTTGTGTTTGTAATATTGTTTAGTTTATTCTAAATGCACCTGGTCGTTTTATGTCCTGGTTCCGTCCCTGGCTATGGTTATAGGCTGCTCGATATTACTTCTAAGAGTGTTCAGAGATTGGTGTTCTCAGGATATTACGTCAATAAAGTATTCACATATATTGTCGTAATTAATTCTCTTATATTATGTCACTAACAATCCCATATGAGTTGTATATGTGGAAACTTTTGCTTTTAAATGTGTCTTCTTTAGTTGAAGCTAATTTAGATTATTGGAAAGGTGGGCATCATGAGACAACACGTAAGGAAGAGAGAGAAGTCTTCAAAGGTAATATACTAAAGCTTCGCAATGTGAAAGAACTTACAATTGGGAATCATTGTAAGGTAAAAATTCCTTCATTCGTCATGTTGTCTTTTTGTAAATTGGAAGAAATATTAATCATTAGCTTTTGTTATTGGATGTTTTTATGTTCGTTTGGAGCTAGGAATAGGAGTGTTTTTGTTTAATGGACATGGGAATTTGAACCAAAGGCAAACCATGGGTTGATGGTCATGGGTTTGACAAAACCCTTTAATGCGGGCTTTCAAGAAACCTGGCTAGAAGGCTGCGTTTTTAGGTTTTATCATCATCTCATCCTCAAAATTCAAATCAATAAATTTCTTGCTTTTCACTTTACTACAAACTTTAATGATTCATGGTTATGTTTATTTTAAAGATGTTTTCATGTTCAGTAGTGTTAGTTTCATTATATCGACCTAGAGGTAAAATGCTTTGTTTTGATTCTAGATTATTTGCAGAAAGGGAAGCAACTTGTTACTTCCATGTGGGCTTGATTTTTGCTTTTAGTTCTACTGTTTTTTCTTTATCTGAGGATGATGGTGAAAAACATAACACACAATTACAAAAGTATCTACACTCGGCACTTTCAGAATAATTAGAACCATTTCTATTTCACCCATTTATCAACCTCATACCCATAGTGAATCCTTTACACAAGCCAACACATCACCTTAGACTTATATTGGAAATCATTATACCATATTTGTATACTGCACAAGAAACTATGAACCCTACCTTGTCATAGACAATGAGGTTGTGCTTACTTGTTGATGGTCTCTGTAGTGGATGCTTATATAATTAGGCTAATACCAAATTAAAGCATCATACTTGTCAAAAAAAGTTCTTTTGAGTAGCGAACTTTTTTTTCTTCCTCTTTTGCGTACTGAACTGCCATTTTTGGCCTCTTTGACGCATTTTGGGACATTTTTTGGACATTTTTGCCCCTGGATTTTTAATAATCTGAGGGGCAAAATCGTCACAAAATGCGTCAAAGAGGCCAAAAAATGGCAATTCAATACACAAAAGAGGAAAAAAAAAGTTCGCTACTCAAAAGAACTTTTTTTGACAAGTATGATGCTTTAATTTGGTATTAGCCCTATATAATTAGCTGCTTAGAACTAATTCATGGAGTATGAATGTCCGTCTTTCTAACTCTTGAAAGTGTCCCCTTATTTATTCTGGGGTGTGATTGCAAGTTCCATTTTCAGTGTGCCTTCTAAACAGTTAATTCATACAATGATTGAACCATTCTCATTTTTGCTCTTCTCGTTGCTCTTCTTTATTGGCAGGTTTTCACTCATTTGATAGCTAAAGGTCTCATTTTTCCATCAAACATAAAGTATCTTCATTGGTGTGGTTCTAATGAAGATGAAGATGAAGACTAACCTATACTCATTTTATCCATCGAACTTAAAAGTTCTGTATGTTACATACTTTTATACCCTTTTCGCAATTTGATGTAGCTAGATGATTGGTTTGATTGTGATTCAGTTGAAAGCAAAGTATTGGAGATGTTATTGCTTGACCACATTCCCAACAGTAGGTGGGCTGTTTATGACTAAGGGTGTGTTTCTTTTTTTGCTTGGATTAAGAGGCTTATAAAGGGTAGTGAGTCCCACTTCTATTACAACCACTTAATGAGGAAGAGTAGTATTTTTACACTCATATGGACTAAGATGATGCAAGGGAATTGGTGGTCCCAAAACTAAAAAGAAATAATATTATATAGCCTTAATAGTGATTAAGAAGTTCTAACAAGAAACACCCCCTTAGAGAGTTAAGAGTGTGTTGCAACCTAGACTCCCACTATCACAAGAGGTGTATGTAACAAGGCTTCGAGCACTTATGGCCACTATACAGGCATACAGCATGATAGGANATGGGTTGATGGTCATGGGTTTGACAAAACCCTTTAATGCGGGCTTTCAAGAAACCTGGCTAGAAGGCTGCGTTTTTAGGTTTTATCATCATCTCATCCTCAAAATTCAAATCAATAAATTTCTTGCTTTTCACTTTTCTACAAACTTTAATGATTCATGGTTATGTTTATTTTAAAGATGTTTTCATGTTCAGTAGTGTTAGTTTCATTATATCGACCTAGAGGTAAAATGCTTTGTTTTGATTCTAGATTATTTGCAGAAAGGGAAGCAACTTGTTACTTCCATGTGGGCTTGATTTTTGCTTTTAGTTCTACTGTTTTTTCTTTATCTGAGGATGATGGTGAAAAACATAACACACAATTACAAAAGTATCTAAACTCGGCACTTTCAGAATAATTAGAACCATTTCTATTTCACCCATTTATCAACCTCATACCCATAGTGAATCCTTTACACAAGCCAATACATCACCTTAGACTTATATTGGAAATCATTATACCATATTTGTATACTGCACAAGAAACTATGAACCCTACCTTGTCATAGACAATGAGGTTGTGCTTACTTGTTGATGGTCTCTGTAGTGGATGCTTATATAATTAGCTGCTTAGAACTAATTCATGGAGTATGAATGTCCGTCTTTCTAACTCTTGAAAGTGTCCCCTTATTTATTCTGGGGTGTGATTGCAAGTTCCATTTTCAGTGTGCCTTCTAAACACTTAATTCATACAATGATTGAACCATTCTCATTTTTGCTCTTCTCGTTGCTCTTCTTTATTGGCAGGTTTTCACTCATTTGATAGCTAAAGGTCTCATTTTTCCATCAAACATAAAGTATCTTCATTGGTGTGGTTCTAATGAAGATGAAGATGAAGACTAACCTATACTCATTTTATCCATCGAACTTAAAAGTTCTGTATGTTACATACTTTTATACCCTTTTCGCAATTTGATGTAGCTAGATGATTGGTTTGATTGCGATTCAGTTGAAAGCAAAGTATTGGAGATGTTATTGCTTGACCACATTCCCAACAGTAGGTGGGCTGTTTATGACTTAGAGAGTTAAGAGTGTGTTGCAACCTAGACTCCCACTATCACAAGAGGTGTATGTAACAAAGCTTCGAGCACTTATGGCCACTATACAGGCATACAGCATGATAGGATACGAGGTTGCTGACGCTCAACAATGGTTCCATTAAGAATCATCGCATTAGGCTATTATCTCATGGTGGTTGGGCAAATAAAATAGTTACAATGCTCACGACTAGTTTTAACATTTCTAAAATCGTTTCTGCATGTTCATTTCATGCAGAACAAGAGGTGATCATCTGTAATCCTACTTAAAATTCAAGTATCGACACTCGATGCTAACGTATGATTTAATGTTCATCTAGATCACCTCTTACGCCTTTATCGAACCTCCCAACTAAACACAAGAAATACCAAATACTTAACCGCTGCCTACTCAGACAAAACATCAAACACTTGGAGTGCAAACTCTTCCTAAAGTGTACCTCTTGTTTAAGATTGCTGATCACTAGCTTCCTTACACATACGAAAAACATTTATAGGTATTTGTATTTGGTTATAGAAGATAGTTAATGCGTACATGACCCGTCCCCCCTCACCTCCTTTTATAGAGATGAAAGACGTTTAGCTTGGGACTCAAGCTAAATTCCTACTTTCAAAAATACCATCGTACTTTCAAAAATACCATCGTACTTTCAAAAATGCCATCGACTTGAACCAAATTTAGCTAAAAATTTGGTTCAAGTCGGCTAAAAATTTGAAAGTTCATTGGTAAAGTCGGCTAAAAATTTGAAAGTTCATTGGTAAAGTCCGCAATAAAAAAGTAAATTGGTCAAGTTGGGACATTTTTGAAAGTACGATGGTATTTTATAGCTTTTACCCGACTAAGATTAAGAAAGTTAACACTTAACCACCTTAGACTCTTGCTAATGTAAAGACTAATACATAACAATTAGAATCTTAATTATGAGTGTGGAATCTTTTCTTTAATCCCCCATTGCATGTAATGTTTGGTTTTGAGCAGGTGTATTTTGACATACTAGATGGTTCACATATTACAGCCATGAAATTAGGCAAAATTTTGGAGGGACGTGGTATACTTAGATGCCAGATAGCTCATCCAGGTGTGTAGCAATCTAGCGATTGTTAAAAATATCTTGCCAAATATATTTCTTATGTGATTTTAACTAATAAAAGTTCATAATGTGATATGGTGCAGGGTAAGGATTGCGATTCACCACCAAGTATCAGCGAGTGATGTGTAGTACACAATGTCATGCATTAAGGTACCAATATGTCACTGCCTAAACTATCTGCTTTCGTTCTCTACATTAAACTCACTTGTTTCCTTTGCTTTCAGCAAACTATGACTGGAGTAGCAGATGAAAATGGTAGCAAGTGAAGCAAATGTTAATGTTTGTCAAAGATTATTTATAGTTCCAGTTATACATGTATTTAAATTTGTGTTATTGACGTTTTATGTTTCCAACTACATCTATTATCTTGTTTTAGGTTCCTAATCAGTCATAGTACTCTTCTTCATTCTCGAAAATAACTCAATTGTTTCATCTAGTCTCCCCTTCTACTAGATCAATTTATCATGATTGTATACGCAATGACATCAGGACCAATCCTTACAACATAACCCATAAACAAACACTAAAACTAATGACTGATAGATAACAACTGCCATTAATCAGTAACTACTTCAGTTAATCACCCGTGCAGCTCCCATGGCCACAGCTTCATCAGGGTTCACCCCTTTGCTTGGGGTCTTTCCAAAGATTTCTGTAACGACTTCCTGAACTTTAGGAACACGGGTCATTCCACCAACAAGAAGAACTTAATCCACTTCCTTGACTGTGACTCCAGCATCCTTCACGCAGTTCTTGCAAAGGTTCTTGGTCCTCTCGATCAGGTTGTTCACTAGAGCCTCAAATTTGGACCTTGTCAAAGTGATGTTCAAATGCTTAACACCGGATGCATCAGCTGTGATGAAAGGCAAGTTGATATCAGTTTGGGTGGTGGATGAAAGCTCGATTTTAGCTTTCTTGGCAGCTTCACTAAGTCTCTCAAGGGCAAGCCTGTCCTTTGTCAAGTCAATTCCCTCTGTTCTCTTGAACTCACTAACCAAAAAGTCTAACACAGCATTATCGAAGTCCTCTCCTCCAAGGAAAGTATCACCATTTGTCGCTTTGACCTATAAAAACAAATAAAAACAAAAGAATTAGCACATATCCACTTTAACAGAAAGAAAATTATTTTACCGGTCACAAACCATAAGTATGCCATAAGTAACTACATTCAATTGAAGCCTGTCTTTGCAGTTGGTCAAACAAGACACTGCGTGATGAAATTCACCTCGCTTAAAAAGTCCTATAATCGTTAGTATATGTGGTAAAATGCGTCACAAAATGAAGTAATAAAGCTTTACCGAACACAGAAAATGAAATCCACTCTATATAAGTTGAAAATGATTACAACCATAATATGCAAGCAATTTGAGAATTCTAAAGAATCTAACCAAATCACATTTCAAAATAAGAGAAACGTTTGACTAAATACATTAAAACAAAAAGTAGTTGAAGAATCATCAAATATCCTAAACCCACTAGTAGTTAAAACAAAAAGTAGTTACCCGGGATTGTGGGGTGTTGATTAGTCTGACGAGCTCATCAACAAAATCGCTTGTAGGAACCTCTTTCTCAACTTTGGCATCCTTATTTTGCAACTTAACCACTCCTTTTGTAATTTCTTTCTCACCTACCATCACAATCCAAGGAATCCCAGACTCTTTTGCAAGGTCGAAGTGCTTGCTCAGCCTTTTGTTGACCAAAAACCGTGCTTTCAGTTTCGCATCCCAGCACATACTCACAAGTTTAGCTGCTAATGGTAAGTTGTCGTCGTCACCCAATATGCTGACTAACACTTGTGCCTCACTGGCTCAAAGAAGCTATCAGAACATTAATAAAAATTGTTTGTTATGTTCATTACTAATGACATAAACAAAAAAGAGACCCAAAAAAAATGATGCGATAGTTTTTACCTGTTTATCATCTTTTTGCTTTTGTTCCATAATAGTGAATACACGCTCAAATCCTAAGCTTACACCAACAGCAGCAACACTTTTTCCACCAAACCTGATAACATAACGTCCACCAGCAGCAATAGATCCAACCTGAGAACATATACATATTACAATTAAAAATAGGACCACATAAATGCGAAAAAGCATACAATCATAAAGATAACAGACCTGTGTATCCCCCTTGTAAACGGCTTCAAATATCACACCATTATAATAATCTAGTCCTCTGGCCAAACTTAAATCCAGAACCACTTTGTCCACACATCTTGTGATTTTTAAAGCTTGGAATAACTTGTCCAAATCGTTTAATGCTTGCTTTGATGAATCATTTGTAAGAAACGGGCTTCCTTTTTTTTTTTAGTTCTGCCAATAATTCCATTGGGTGACCTCTTAAATTCACATATGAAGCAATCTTCTCAACAGTTTCGGTAGCTATCCCCTTTTGATCAATGTAATAGCAAAAATGATGGATTGTTAAACAATAATTTGACCACGTGTAACTAATCTTTCGTATAGTATTACTGTAACTTATAACAGTACGTACAGCCTACCAGTTCTTTTTTGATTTGCTCAAAAGGCTGTTTGTCTAGTTTGTCAATACTTGAACAAACGGTTCGAACTTTGTCGGATGGCACACCACATATATCCAACATACCATCCAGTAATTTTCGATTGTTCAACCTAATCTGCAAAAACAATATAAATCAGAAAAGACGTTAAAAATGATAATATAGAAACATCAACCCCGTTTCACACAGATCTTATGTGTCAACTTGGACAATGAAGATGTAATGGTTAAAATCAGCAGAAATTTTACCGCATATTCACCGATGTTTATCTCATCCAGTAATTCAGTCAATATTCTAACAACCTCAAAATCTGCTCCGATTGATTCATCACCAGCAATATCAAAATCACACTGATAAAACTCACGGGATCTTCCTTTAGACGGGTTGTCCCTTCTATAGACTTTTCCTATTTGATAACGTCTAAATGACGTGAGACCATTCATAGCAACATATCTACCAAATGGAACCGTAAGGTCATATCGCAAGGAACAAAGCTCTCCACCCTAAAAGTTAAATAAAACATGAACAATATTATATTTTACATAAAACAACAGAAAAAAATCAGCTACATATGTTAATACATCAACTACAGACATCTCACCTGATTAGCTAAATTATAAATCAACTTTGAGTCTTCCCCATATTTTTCTGTAAGGAGGTCTGTCAATTCAATTACAGGCGTATCAAGTTGCGTAGCACCGTGCATCTTGCAGACATTGACAAAGGTTGAGAATAGTCTCTCTCTTAAAGCCATCTTTTCGTTTGCAAAATCACAAGTTCCCTGTAGTGTCACAAATCGATACATATTAATATCCCCGATTATAAAGAAAAAACATAATAATAAGCATGCAAGGCGTGTTGTTACCTTAGGAATCTTAGGAAGCCTTCTGCTTTCATTGCTGTTAACGGCTTCTTTGACTTTTTGTAGTAACTGGTCAAAGCTAGTGTCTTTCAAGTCCAACAAGGAAAGGAAACCGGTTGACAATTTCTCGGGGAGGGATGATGCATCGATATTGCTTGTCACAGACTGTAATCTATCTTTTATAAACTGCATCAAAACAGTTGTGCCTTTTCCAAGAACCTTCTTTTTCTTGTCTTTCTTTTTGCCTCGTTTTGCACCAGCTCCATCAGCAACAACCTCTTCGACTTTTTGTAGTAACTGGTCAAAGCTAGTTTCTTTTCCTTTTCAATGCGTCAAATGACATGACCAAGTCTTCTAACTTTTCAACATTTGGGCAACCAGCATTAAAGCTTTCAGCCAAATTAGGAAAAAGACATAAGTTGTCTTTTTCCAAATTATCTAGACAAAGTTTTGCTCGCTGCCAACTACCCTCACCAAGACTCTGAAGGGAACCAGCCAGAGACGAAAAGAGTACAGTTAGGTCCTTGCTGACACCTCTACTCACTGACGGGATGGAATTCAATTCAACCCGTGTTGACGAGTGAATTGATTTGCATAAAGACCTCAAACGACCATGGGTTATAGGAATCTCGAGAAATGGATCACATTGTGTATTGCCACGCATCTTAGATCCATTAAGCAATACCTTAAAATCACTAGCGACTGATGCTCTATCTTTGTCGGAAAAACTGTCACCAGAATCCATGAAGGAGTTAAAAGCAGTGGCGGTGTCTGTTTTTAAGGCCTCACAAGACAAAGCTGCAACAGCATCAGCAACTTTGGACAATGAGGATGCAACATAGTCCAAAAGGGCACATACGGCACTTCCAGTAATATCAGGCCAGCAATTTTTATAAAGATCGACATCATCTTGCCTATCAAACGCAAGGTCAAGGGTGAACGTTTGAGCATCGTTAGTCAAAATATCAGATAGCTGAGAAGCAGCAGAAGGAGAAGCTGATCCACCAAGCAATAGCTTGTTAAGAAGGAGAAGAATAGAAGCCCTCGCTTCCTCAGGGGTTAGATAATCCGGCACTGATAACTGAAGCTTGAACAGAGATGATGGTGATTTCAATTTATGACCGGAATATAGCCTTGTGAGAGCAGATGGGTCGATTTTAAGTATCTGAGGAGTACTAGCAAATTCGAAAAAAGACGCTTCAGAAAGTGATGATCCTTTTCCACCTAGCGTCAGCACGCGTCTCTCACCTGCCATTTCTGTTGGCCCAATTTACGGATCTTTAAATCAACGATATACAAAAATATGAAATAATCTCTATTTTCTATAAATGTGTCATCAAATGTAAAGTTACAGAATCTAAAGTATTTATAAGAAATGAAAAGATGTGTTTGAAGCATTGTGTTGGTTCGGCTTGAATGGGTTCGACCCAACAGTTGTGTCGCTTCATTTGTAACTGTCATTTGACAGTTATTTCTGAGAGTTGACTTTTTAATATGGTTGACTTTGACTTCGGGTTTGACCCTCTAAATGGGTAGAGATTGAGATTAACCCAATATTCTCCCCCTTAATCACAATCGTCGTCTCCTAGATCTTTA
This sequence comes from Artemisia annua, assembly GCA_014162995.1. Lineage (NCBI taxonomy): Eukaryota > Viridiplantae > Streptophyta > Magnoliopsida > Asterales > Asteraceae > Artemisia > Artemisia annua. The sequence goes on along the minus strand of LBNU01020897.1, from coordinate 89,503 downwards.
AGTCTTTCTTAATTCATCTTCTGGTTAAATCCACCATCTGAGCTACTACTGTTTTAATTTCTTGTAGTGCTTGTGATCATCCTTATATCCAGGTAGATCAATTTTTTTCGGTTGCTTCCACCTTTATTGCTGTGATCTTCATTATGTCCATGTTGATCGTATTCTTCAGGTTATTCCCACCTTCATTGTTGTTGTGATCTTCATTGTTATTCCCACCTTCATTGTTGTTGTGATCTTCCTTAAGTCCAGGTTGATCATATTTTTGTTGGTTATGCCACCAACACCTTGTCTTCTAATTGGAGTTCTTGCGGCGTATATATCTTCCTTAATTCCAGGTTGACTAATGCTTTCGGTTATACCACCATCCAAGCTTTAACTGCTAACTCCTTGTTGTTCAATATTTGATGCTGTCAATTTGAAGTTGAATGGAATTTCCTTCCATTCTTGCTTCGTGATTCTTTTTGGTTAATGAAATTTCCTGGTGCTTCTTCAATAGTTGCCATAAGTAACATTGGTTCCAAGTCTTCTTCAATGAGATTGGATTGTTCCTCTTTCTTTGATGGACATTTGTTTGCAAAATGCCCATACTCCTTGCATTTGAAGCATAGCACCTTACTCTTATCATGAGTAAATTTATTTGCTTTGCTGTTTGATTCTTTCTTGAAATTATTTTCATGGCTTCGCAACAATTCTTGTCCACATTTTTCACAGTGTCTTCCGTGAGTAATGTTATTGTCGTGATGTGTAAACAATAACTTATCTTGATCGTTATTGTCCTTATTCTTCTTAAACTTAATCCTTTCTTCATAGGTCTTAAGTCTCCCTATTGCTTCTTCCATTGTCATAGTATTTAGGTCGGAATATTGTTCTATAGATGCAACTATTTGCAGATACCTATCCGGTACAGCATTTAGTAATTTCCTAACTAAGTTTTGATCTTTTATTGTGTGTCCTAGACTGGCGGCTTTGTTTACAAGAGTTGTGAGTTTTCCTGTAAAGGTGTCGATTGTTTCATCTTCCTTCATATGTAACAACTCAAGTTCAGATCTGAGTGTTTGAAGTCTGGCTTGTTGTACTCTTTCTTCGCCTAAGTGTCTAGTTTTCAAAGCCTCCCATATTGCTTTAGGGGTTTTGTGCTTTGTTATTTGAAGCAATTGATCTTCGGGTAAGCCTTGGTAAAGGTATGCAATAGCAGTTTTCTCTTTTTTCTTATCGGGTTGAGTTGAGTCTAATGGCTCTATCGTTTCCCATAACCCATTTGCCTCTAAAATGATTTCCATTCGAATTGCCCATAATGAGTAATTCGTGGGTTTTAAAATCGGGCATTGAAGTTGAGGATTGGTGTTAGTTGCACCAGTCTCCTTATTTCCACTATTTCCACCGTCTTTTGTCATTTTAAATAATTAAATGACTAAGTAATCTCCTAAAATCTAACACTGAGTGTGTTAAAAGAATCTAGCGTGTTTCTAATGTTTTGTGTCTAAAGTGACAATCAAAACCTATAGGATAAGTTAAAAAATAAAACTATCCTCAGAGATTGTATATTCTTAAAATGAATAACCTAAGGTTAATTAATCCTTAAAAATTATTCCTAATGATATAATAAGCAGTGTAATCACTAGGTTATTATATTTCTAACAATCCTTGAAAAAAAAATACTAACTTAAAAATAAGGAAGTAACTTATCTAAAATAAAAATTATACAATATATATCAAAAATTTAATATACACTACATAAAAAACGAAAGTGGAAGGGTGTTTTTGCAAGTTTTTGGAACCTGATGGGTTTAAAAAAAAACCCGTAACCCTAAAATACTCTGCGCCTCTCTTTTGCCCTTCTCTTATCTTCTGAGGAAAAATAACGTCTCTCCCTTTGAGACTTGAAACTGCTCCTTTTTTTTGTTTCTCCTGATGGTTGACTGCCGATTGTTGGGCTTGGTTAACCGCTCCTTGTTCTTCTCCGGTTGGTGTGTTCTTTGCGAGCACTTGGAATCCCACAGAAGCGAACCTAGGGTTTCGTTGAATTGGGATTTTCTGACCGTGTAAGATTTGGATGATTGGAGATTAAAATTGAATCAGTTGATGATTCAATTGGGTGTTCTGGGCTTGATTCCTCAATGAACAGGTGTGTTTGTTCCTTGTTATGAATCGATTTGATTATTGCCCCTTGATGATGACTTAGCGTTATCCTCTCGATGTTATTTTTCTGTTGTTGACATGCTTGGGTTCGGATTTTTGACCGATGCCGTAACCTTTAGTAATGATGATTTCTGGGGTTATGTATTTTTTCGTAGATGTTCTTGACAAAAGTTTGCTAAAAAAATATGAGACCCTTTTGTTACGGTTAAATAATACGAAGTGATTAATCCCTTGGTAGCAAGAGTTGGAATTCTCCTGATGTAAACCAAATTGAGTTCCGTGATGTGTTTTAATCGATTTG
>LBNU01020897.1:0-77637 GCA_014162995.1 Artemisia annua | reverse complement strand
CAAACAAACTATTAATAAAAAAAACCATCACTTAAAATAAATCGAGCTTTTGAACCAAGCTCAAGCTAACTTCAACTCTATATCGAGTTGAACTTAAACTTCCCACTCGTCAAACTATCAAGCCGAGCATTATATTATCATGTCGAACCATCCACGGTAAAAAAAAGTTAAAAAAAAACCAAAGTTACCCCAAGATAGAAAAACATAAAAATTTTAGATGAAGATGATGGATGAGATAAGGGTTTAAAGACCCACCTTTCATTTCCCTCTTTTTCATCATCTCCTCACTCACAAACTCTCATTAAAACATATCACCATTTGCAGAGCTCATACCTCCATTAAAGGTCCTACCTTTATCTTCATTCTACCTTTATTTCCATCTGGGTATCTCTAATTTGTTCATTTAATGCAAAAAGACTTGTTTTTTTCAGCTGGGTCAGTCTTATTTTGCTGAATTGTAAACTTGGTTTGATTCTTTGTAGTTAATATGTGATAATCTCAATTGGGTATCTTTAAAGATTCAATTTTAAGAAGTGGGTCACTCTTAATTTGCTGAAATTTTCAACTTTTTGTGATTTTTTGTAGTTAACTGATGATTATTTCAATTGGGTATCTTTAAAGATGTAATTTTGAGTACTGGGTCAGTCTCAGTTTGCTGAATTGTAATGTTGTTTTGATTCTTTATAATTTCTTGATTATGGGTATCTTTAGTTTGTAGTGTTAGTATATAAAAAGATTGGTTTTTGAGTATTGGGTCAGTGTTGTTTTGCTGAATTTTTAAGCTTTTTGTGATTATTTGTAGTTTTATTGGTGATGAATTGAATTGGGTATGTGTAATTTTTTGATTTAATGTATGAAGATTAGTTTTTGAGAAGTGGGTCAGTCTTAATTTGCTGAATTATGAGCTTGTTTTGATTCTTTATTGTTTTTTTGATGATGAGTTGAAGTAAATTTTATGATGTTATGTTGTCGAAAAATGGAACCTTATCTGCAATAGGATTAGTTGTAATTTTTGTGGATTGGTTGACTTTTATTCAAATATGTAAAAATTTGAAAGTGTACGTGTGACACTGTAAAGGTGGCTATTAGTATAATGTTTAACGAATTCAGGCATTAAGCTGGATATAATCTGTGGCTTAATACTCCACTGCAATATAATGAAAATTTGGATAAAGTTATTGTGTAATTTGACATTATTGGGAGTCTTAAGGTTCTAATGATTGTAGACGCGTTTTTGTAGTTATTGCAATGCTAATAGTAGTAATTCAAATTGAATGGATTCGAAAGGACGTTACCATGTGACTCTAAGTTATAATGTCTCTCATTACAAGAGCTTGTTTTAGATTACCAAGCGTGAAGTAGGTTTATGTTTTGTGTTTGTGAAATCTGTTATCTTCTAGTCTAAGACTATTGGAGTGTTTGGCATTGTAGTTATAACGTAATTGATTATCTGATATGATGGAGACAATCAGCTGTAACAAAATGGCTTGCATGCCATAATGTGTGGATGTTATTATAGTGCTTAAAGTTGTGATAATCAGATGAGCTACTGTCTTAGTGTTTAGCAAATTCTGACTATTTGACTATTTACATGTAATATGACCCCCAAATAATCACATATTCAGAATATGTTTCGTTATAGCTACTGTTAACTTGATGATTTAAACAGTCAAATAAGCGATCCAGTTTCAGCATACCTAAATACTCGAAACTGATAACTCATCACTTAAAAATGCAATAATCAGACATTCAAATACAAAACGCAGTGCCAAACACCCTTTAGAACATCCGCATGCTATTCAAGATAATGTTTATACAATCAGATTTTGAGATAAATAATGTATGATAACCTATTTCTTCTATTTGCTCTGCAGGTGAAGAAGCTAATGATAAATTAGCATAGTTACTGACATAACTGAACCTGATTCATCTTTGGAGTCACAAGATGACGCCTGTTATCCCCTCATCAACAAGCAGTATCTCCTTTATCCCTGGGCCCACCTTTCATACTAAAAAGATAAACGGGTCAATAAGATGCTTAAATATAAAAAGATCCACTAAACGAACCCTCCACGCACAAGATTGTGTGTTACCACTATCAACACCCCTTAGATTATTTCCACATATTAGAACGCTTAATAAGCCAAGATTTGTAGTACAATCAGCCGGGGTCGATGTCGATGTCAATGTAGCTGTGGAACAAACTGAGCAATCAGATTCTCCAGATTCTCCTGTTTCTAGCCAGGATTCACCTCAAACATCGGAGCCAACATCAACTGTTGATAAAACTAAACAAAGATCACGGCCCGTTAGAAAGAGTGAAATGCCACCTGTGAAAGATGAAGAATTGGTTCCTGGTGCTAGTTTTACGGGTAAAGTAAGATCGATCCAACCGTTTGGAGCTTTCATTGACTTTGGTGCTTTTACCGACGGTCTTGTTCACGTTTCACGGTTAAGTGATGGTTATGTTAAAGATGTTGCAAATGTAGTTTCAGTAGGACAAGAAGTGAAGGTGAAGTTAGTTGAGGCAAATCTTGAAACCGGTCGAATCGCGCTGACCATGCGTGATGAGTCTGCAAGTGGTGGCGACTCGTCCCGACCTCCGAGAAAAACGGGTCAAGGCTCAGGCCCGAGACGTAACGAGGGTAGGAAAACTACAAAGTTTGTAAAGGGTCAAGATCTTGAAGGTACAGTGAAGAATCTTACACGATCGGGTGCTTTTATAAATCTTCCAGAAGGTGAAGAAGGGTTTTTGCCTCAGTCAGAAGAAGCCGATGAAGGGTTTGGAAGTTTAATGGGTGATGGTTCATCACTTGAGGTTGGACAAGAAGTCAAAGTTCGAGTTTTGAAAATTGCAAGAGGTCAAGTAACATTGACCATGAAGAAAGACGAAGATGCTAAAGCATTTGACTCGAAGCTTCAAGGGAAAGTTTTTACAGCCACAAACCCGTTTCTTGTAGCGTTTAGGCAAAATAAAGATATTGCTTCATTTTTGGATGAAAGGGAAAAAGTTGAAGAGTCAACAGTAGATGAAAAGGTTGAAGTTGAAGAGGAAATTTCTGGTGAATCGGAGACACAAGCAGCAGTTGAAGAGACTGAAGTTGCTTCTCCCGAACCAGAAGAGGTTGAAAAAGTTGAACCTGTTTCTGATGAAGAAGTCAAACCTGAGGAGACAAGCAGTATCACGGGCTCAAGTGAACAAATAGATACCCCTGTAGTCGAGGAAAATGTAGTTGAAGGTTTGAACTCCTGCTCTTCAGCTACTAGAGGTGGTAAAATGGGTAGGGCGGGTCGGGTAACAAATTAAAAGGGGTCGGTTCAGGTTGACCCATAACACTTTCTGTCTAAAATCAAATGTTTCTATGGATAAATGGTGTGTCCAATAATTTTATGGATCAAATGATTTAGGTGGCTTATTTTGAAAGCTCTTATTTTTCTCATTCCTTTCTTAGTATACATTTGCTTAAATATCTTTTGATATCAACTATACATTTATATTATAGTTACTAGTGAAGAGCAAGTAGAGATACCCGAGGAGACAAGTAGTATAGCGAGCTCAAGTGAACAAGTAGACATCCCTGCCACTGAAGGTTTGAACTCTTTTCTGTTTTTCATTATCATGAACCATAAATTGCAAGTCATCTGATGATTAGTACGAGACTGATGTTACTTTCTTTGAATCAGATGAGGACACAAAAGTTGAGCCTGTTTCTGATGAAAATGGTAGCATTACCAGTGAAGAGCAAGTAGATGTACCTGAGGAGCCAAGTAGTGTCACGAACTCAATCGAACAAGTAGTTGAGGAAAACGTAGTTGAAGGTTTGCATTCTTGTACTCATGATTCACATAAACAATTACCAAATATATAATGTTGTGTCGGTGGTTTGAAAAAGTGGTTCCGTTTTATATTATATTTGCATCTAAAACTATGGACCTCTACATTCAGAAACTCAAGTTGAGGAAGCCGTAGAGAACAAAGTTGAGGAAACAGAACCAAAGGAAGTAGATGCGGTTACGCCAGTTGAGGACCCAAAAGTGGAAGTAGATGCGGTTACGCCAGTTGAGGACCCAAAAGTGGAAGTAGAAGCTGTTACGCCTGTTGCAGAAACCGCCCCTACTAAAGGTTTATAATAAATTTTATATTAGCTGCAAGAGAAAAGGGTTTAGTTAATGGTAAAATTGCACACTTTCACGTTTTTGTCATTGTACTGTAAGAGACTATTAGTTTTACCAGTTGACGTAACAAACTTCTATTTTGCTAGCGTTTGATGTAACTGACCTTTTTTACTGGTAAATCTGCGGGTTTTTTTTACCATTTGATATAACGAGCTTTTGTTTTTACTAACCATTTGCTGTGACTAGCTTTTGTGTTTTTAGTATTCTTTTCAATGTCGGTTTTTTAGAAATTGTAAACCAGTTTAACAGTTGTGTGGGTGACCGGTCACATAAATAACAAAACATGAGTTTGTTACATCAATTGGTAAAATAAAAGATCGCTACATACTATGACAAAAAGTTGGATGTTTATCCTTTCTGTGCATAACTAGAATTTACTAAAATGACAGTATGACATTATAAAAGTGATTACTAAAACATCATCAAAAACAGCCCCATAATCACTTTCAAAACGCACATGACAGCAACGATATCCCCGGCTCTCGTGAAGCAGTTGCGTGAAGAAACCGGTGCAGGTATGATGGACTGCAAGAAAGCACTTGCAGAAACCGAAGGGGATTTAGTCAAAGCTCAGGAGTATCTTAGAAAGAAAGGTTTAGCAAGTGCTGACAAAAAAGCAAGCCGGGCCACAGCCGAAGGTAGAATTGGATCCTACATTCACGATAGCAGAATAGGCGTCCTTGTAGAAGTCAACTGTGAGACCGATTTTGTATCACGTGGAGACATATTCAAAGAGCTAGTCAACGATTTAGCAATGCAAGTAGCAGCATGCCCTCAAGTTCAAGTCTTATCCCCAGAAGACGTTCCACAAGAAACCATTGAGAAAGAAAAAGCAATTGAAATGCAAAAAGAAGACCTCATGTCAAAACCCGAGCAATTTAGGTCCAAAATTGTTGAAGGGAGAATCAAGAAGAGGCTTGATGAGCTAGCGTTGCTTGAACAGGCGTATATTAAGAACGATAAAGTGGTGGTTAAGGATTATATTAAGTCAACAATTGCAACCATTGGAGAAAATATAAAAGTCAAACGGTTTGTGAGGTTTAACCTTGGTGAAGGGTTGGAAAAGAAAACACAAGATTTTGCTGCAGAAGTTGCTGCTCAAACTACAGCAAAGAAGGCATCTGCACCGGCAGCTGAACCGCAGCCTGCAGCAACTGAACCCGTTACTGTTGATGAGTAAGTAGATCATTTAATTATGAATACGTCGACCTCTTTATACTTACCTCAAAAAAAAAAAAAAAAAAAAAAAAAAAAAAAAAAGCCTTGGCTAATATCTGAACATGGAACAAATGGGTCAAAAGTCGCCCAAATGCACCTTTAATGCATAAAACGTCATATACCATTTCAGTTAAAACACATTTTATTATTTTCAAAAAAAATTAGTTAGTAATTTATTGACACGCTAATAACTATATGAAAATGTAAATAGGTGTCTACTTTTCTGTTTCATTCCACAAACGGGTAAATTGTAAAAATTAACTTGATGTGATCATACGAAACATGGGCCGAGCTGCTCAGAGTCGCACAAATGTTTCTTTAATGCATACAAAGTTTTAAATCATTTCATCTAAATCATTTCTTTAGGGCACCAAAGGTAACAGTTTCAGCTGCATTAGTCAAGCAACTCCGTGAAGAAACAGGTGCAGGCATGATGGACTGCAAAAAGGCTCTTTCAGAAACCGGAGGCGACCTTGAGAAAGCACAAGAATATCTCAGAAAGAAAGGTCTTTCAACCGCCGATAAAAAATCAAGTCGTATAGCCGCAGAAGGTAGAATCGGGTCCTACATTCACGACTCTCGTATAGGAGTCCTAATAGAAGTCAACTGTGAAACCGACTTTGTTGGTAGAAGTGAAAAATTCAAAGAACTAGTCGATGATATGGCCATGCAAGTCGTCGCATGTCCTAAAGTGGAATACGTATCTATAGAAGATATCCCCGAAAGCATAGTGACCAAAGAAAAAGATATTGAGATGCAAAGAGAGGATATTTTGTCAAAACCGGAGGCTATAAGGGGAAAGATTGTGGAAGGGAGGGTTGCAAAGAGGCTTGGGGAGCTTGCACTTCTTGAACAACCATTTCTTAAGGATGACTCGGTTCTTGTTAAGGATTATGTGAAGCAGACGGTTGCAGCTATCGGCGAGAATATTAAGGTTAGGAGGTTTATTCGGTTTACACTTGGTGAGTCGAATGAGTCAAAATCGGAAGAAAGTGAATCTTGAGGTTTTCTGATATGAGTTTTTGTTTGCATTTTTGTATTGGATTTGAATAAGTTTTTTGTTTGTGTTGTATTTTAGAAAATTTATCAAGATAAAGTGTTTTATAATTGTTATTCAAACATTGAGTAATACAGTCATGCCTCATAAAAGTTGTAACATTTATTTTTTAGTTTATATGTTATATTACTTGTTTACATTATTGTCAATACTCTAGTGTTTCTTTGAGTAAATTGCAAATATCGTTTTTGGCTTGGTCAGATTGCAGGTTCAGTCTTTATCTTTTTGAAAGTGCACTTATGGTCGAAAGTCGAAACTTACAAGTGCACTTTTAATCCCTAACTAAAATTTAATAACCAAATTACCCTTACAGGGACCAAAATAAAATTGAAGACGAATAGGGTAGTTTAGTAATTTAACTTTGGCCAAAGGACCAATGTGCACTTGTAAGTTCTCGCATAAACAAGATTGCATTTTCGAAATGGCAAAGGACTGAATCTGTATGAACGAATTTTGCAATTTACTCTGTTCTTTTTTTCTTTTTTTTTACTAAATTACAATTCTTTGTATTGAACAAAGAAGAAAATTAGTACTACTATATTTTCTTGTCCTCTAAGCTTGAGAATGATAGCAGAATCTAATAAATTTTGTATCACTTTATGCAATTTCATTTTGTATATTGTTGTTTGCTTGTTACGCAAAATTTGAAACGTCAATAAGCTCATTTTTTATTGCTTATGAACTTATCAACTTGAAAACAAACACCCCTTTAACTCATGTGAATGGATTAAACTTGATAGTTTTGTCATTTTTTTTTTCAATCAAATCGAATCTATTTAAGTATTTATAGATAAAGGAAACTTGCATCAAAAAGAGCAGGCAATTTGCAATTAACTTGTGATCTTCCTTCATAAAAAGTTGTCTTGTAACTTGTCGATCGAGAAGACGTGTCTCTTGCATTTACGAAACTATTGTTTTTTTTTTGACGTAGAACATAAGCGTGAATAAAATACTAACAAGGATTAAACAAAATCACAAAAAGGATTTTAAGACTTAAAGTCAAAGATTTATTGATAACTGAATGTTTAAACAATGAACCTAAGCCCTATATTTATAGGGAAGTAAATCTTGAGGAAAAAGTAATATAACATAAACAAGGTAAAGACCGACTTAAAAAATAAAACGAAAATTCAGTTGTCGTAGCCTTTATGCTGTAACCATGTAATCTCGTTTACAGCATAAGCTTTAAGAAATACTTAGATGAGAACTCTACGGCGTAATGAGAAAATTTTCTTTACGCCGTAGAGAAAACTAAAGACAAATAAATCAAAAGTCATAGCTTCTACGGCGTAACAAAAAACTAGTCTTTACACCGTAGAGAAAGCTGAAATCAACTTTTCTTGATTTGAGTTTTCCAATCGGTCCATGTACCCTTCGACCAAACTCTTCGATCTTATCCTCATTATGTAACAACGAGTCAAGGTAAAAATAACACCACTTGTGAATTCAATATTCATGAATATCAAGTCTAATCTGTATGATTTTTCTTCGTACAATACGTTTTGAAGAGTCTCTATTCAAATCACATGCTTGAATATTCTTTCTATATAGATTAGAAGAGTTTCACATGGACTTAAATACGTAACCATGACTTTAGCCGATCATGAAAGTTGCTACGTTTTGGCTTTGTTATATATATCAATTCCAATTAATGCATGCATGGATTATGGGTTACTTTTCATATATGTATTTGTTCAAATGTTAAGCCAATAACATCAATAGCCATAAATAATGTGAATCAAAGGTTAAATTTTTAAAACTTTGAATCAAAATTTGTTTCTAATCAACTAAAGAGACATTTTTATGTAAAAAAAAAAAAAAAAAAAAAAAAAAAAAAAAAAAAAAAAAAAAAAAAAAACAAAACACCTTGAATCCATGCTTCAAATTGCGTTATCATCGATTTGCTCAATTTTTTCAATTTATCACCAGAATAAAAAAAAGTCTGTTTTAATAAGGTAGATATTAGCTATCTACAAATACTTGTAAAAACAAGTTTATTTAGAAAATTTTAGATATGAATAAAAAAATGTTTGTGAGTCGAACCAACCATACTATCTTAGTGTTTTGACACACAAATAGTTAAATGTTTCGAACCAACTGAGCATTGTCACGATGGTATAATTCTATAGCGTAAACGCGCAGTTGACCCGGTCAAAGGGCTGAAAGAGGGCCTATCCGAGAAAAACGATTGATCCCAACTCTCGTTGAAATGTCACGGCGACAACTAAACATCGCTTGTGCCTGGTTTTTGGAGAAGGGCCATTCAGCACGACGGCAACATGGTCCATGGGTGTACATTCACGTCAGTGCTTTCCCGCCGATTTAAACCTCTTTAGAAAACACGTTACACGTTAAGAGCCAAAACCTACCACTAGTTCTAGCTACTTGTTCTTTCTTAATATATCGTCTAGTAGTGTTTTAGATAATACTATGTACTTACAAAAATATAAAAGCCACTTGTAAACTCAATCCGCCAAACAGGAACTAATTAAACTGTTGACGGACTATCCTACTTTTTAGACCTTCATTTCGAGACCACTTCCCATTATCTCACGTGTCACTCTTTCATATTCATCCACTTCTTGTCTTCAAACACTATAAAAACACCTCAAGATCCATAATGATCAAAACATCCTTGTAATAACAACCTTAAACACACACACATACATACTAAAAGATGAGAGTTTTCTTGATAGTATTTGCATGGTTTCTAGTAGGGTTTTGTTTCTTTGTGCATAGAGGAGATTGTATGATTTCCAAGAATTTGTTGAAGGAGATTGATAGTGTTAATAAGGTTGGTTCGTATATTGGTGTCGTCGTCCCAAATGGTTTTGAAATGAATCCGCTTTTGCAATCGCCGAGCTTTGTAGCGAGTAAAAAGCGTCCATATGTTGATATTTCAGGTAAGGTGATACGTTTTCAGTAACCAAATACATAATAGATTGAGATCCAAATAAGCTAAGGTATTGTAAGAAAATCATGTGGTTGGTGAATACGAACTATATACATGAATCAACAATTGAAACGTACATATGTTATTTTGTAAGACATGCATATGTTGGCATGCTCTTCACATATGATTATCCTTTTAGCTAACCGATATTTTTAACAGGAAGAAGGTTTCGGATTGGAACTATAGAGAGTCAAAGGGTTATTGTCGTCATGACCGGATTAAGCATGGTATGTGACTATAATACTATATTAACAAATGTCATTGCACACATTAATAAGTGCATTTCTTGCGTATGTGTTAGCAACATGTAGTACAGATTTGGTGTCTTAATCCTTTGCTTGTTGTGTAGATAAATGCAGGTATTACTACACAATTGCTGTTAAGCTTGTTCAACGTGAAAGGTGTTCTACACTTTGGTATTGCTGGAAATGCAAATACTGAACTTGAAATCGGAGACGTGACAATCCCCAAGTTTTGGGCTCATACTGGCTTGTGGTTATGGCAGGTATGATCAAAGGCTAGTTATGCAGGTTAAAAATTAAAGTCTCATTTTGTCATACAAAATTACGATTCTAACATATTGAACTAAGTAACAACTTACCGATTCTCACAATAATAACTTTGCCACTACAGAGAAATGGAGAAGGGCCTGACAACGAGTTACCTTTGGAATCCAATGGAGACTACACAAGAAACATCGGCTACCTAAAGTTCTCAGACTACAATAATGACACAACCTCACGACACAAAGATAACTTTAAAGAGAACCTTTTAAACCGTGTTTGGTATCAACCAGAAGAAGTGTTCCCAATCAACACAACCCCTGAAACTAGACAGCATGCATTTTGGGTACCCGTTGACAAGCACTACTACGCACTTGCTAAGAAACTCGAGGTACCACTATTTCTATTCATAAATTCTTCCTTATTAATTTCGGAAACAAGACGACTGAAATCATATTTTGTGATTGTGTAGGGAATGAAGTTGGAGCAATGTATAAATGCGACAACTTGTTTACCAAGGACACCTAAAGTTGCAAGAGTTAAGAGAGGTGCAAGTGCAAATACATTTGTAGATAATGGAGCTTATAGAACATTTCTAAGTACAAAATTTAATGTGACACCAATTGATATGGAGAGTGCTGCAGTTGGACTAATTTGTTATCAGCAAAAAGTTCCATTTATTGCGATTCGAGCTCTTTCTGATTTAGCTGGCGGAGGGTCTTCGATTTCTAATGAAGCTTCCAATTATGCTCCTTTGGCAGCTCAAAATGCAGTTGCTGCATTGGTTAAATTTGTGACATTATTGCCCTCATAATTTATTTTTTGTAATTTTCGAAAGGCTAGTTGGATTTTCTTTTTTATAAAAGTGTATTTGTAAATGTAATTGTTAATTATTTGATTTGTACTGTATCTTTATGAATTCTTGTTTCATGTAAAAAACTGAATTTTTAAATATCTAATAATTTGTTTTATTATTTTCTACAAAATTTAGTTAGTAAGTTATTGACACGCTAATAACTATATGAAAATGTAAATAGGTGTCTACTTTTCTGTTTCATTCCACAAACGGGTAAATTGTGAAAATTAACTTGATGTGATCATACGTAACATGGGTCGAGCTGCTCAGAGTCGTACAAATGTATCTTTAATGCTACAAAGTTTTAAATCATTTCATCTAATTCATTTCTTTAGGGCACCAAAGGTAACAGTTTCAGCTGCATTAGTCAAGCAACTCCGTGAAGAAACAGGTGCAGGCATGATGGACTGCAAAAAGGCTCTTTCAGAAACCGGAGGCGACCTTGAGAAAGCACAAGAATATCTCAGAAAGAAAGGTCTTTCAACCGCCGATAAAAAATCAAGTCGTATAGCAGCAGAAGGTAGAATCGGGTCCTACATTCACGATTCTCGTATAGGAGTCCTAATAGAAGTCAACTGTGAAACCGACTTTGTTGGTAGAAGTGAAAAATTCAAAGAACTAGTCGATGATATGGCCATGCAAGTCGTCGCATGTCCTAAAGTGGAATACGTATCTATAGAAGATATCCCCGAAAGCATAGTGACCAAAGAAAAAGATATTGAGATGCAAAGAGAGGATATTTTGTCAAAACCGGAGGCTATAAGGGGAAAGATTGTGGAAGGGAGGGTTGCAAAGAGGCTTGGGGAGCTTGCACTTCTTGAACAACCATTTCTTAAGGATGACTCGGTTCTTGTGAAGGATTATGTGAAGCAGACAGTTGCAGCAATCGGCGAGAATATTAAGGTTAGGAGGTTTATTCGGTTTACACTTGGTGAGTCGAGTGAGTCGAAATCGGAAGAAAGTGAATCTTGAGGTTTTCTGATATGAGTTTTTGTATGCATTTTTGTATTGGATTTTAATAAGTTTTTTGTTTGTGTTGGTATTTTAGTAAATTTATCAAGATAAAGTGTTTTATAATTGTTATTCAAACATTATGTAATACAATCATGTCTCATAAAAGTTGAAACATTTCTTTTTTAGTTTAATGTTATATTACTTATTTACACCATTGTCAGTAGATTCCTAATAATCTATGAATTTGTTTATGAGTAAATTACAAGAATGGTCCTTGTAGTTTGACAAAAATTTCACCTACAGTCCCTCAAACTTAAAAGTTGCATGTATGGTCCCTGTCGCTGCCAAAGAATAACATGAACGGTCCCTCAGACTAACTGTCGTTAGTTTTTTCCGTTAGTCCATTTGCACCGTTAGTCCTTTAACGACCGTATGCAACAAACATTTGCACCGTTATTCCTTTCATACGTTTTTGTCTGTTTTTATACATTTTCGTCCGTTTTTATATGTTTTCGATCATTTTCTTATGTTTTCATCCGTTTTTCTTACGTTTTTGTTTGTTTTTCTTACGTTTTTTCCGTTTACATACGTTTTTGTCTGTTTTTATACTTTTTAGCCCGTTTTCTTACATTTTCATCTATTTTTATACGTTTCTATCCGTTTTTGTCCATTTTTATACGTTTTTCTTATGTTTTTTCCGTTTACATACGTTTTTCTTATAATTTGGTTTATAAATTTTTGTTTTCTTATAATTTTTTTTCTTATAATTTTTGTTTCTAATAATTTGGTTTTCTTATAATTTTTATTCTTATAAATTTTAAAGATATATAGGAAAAAAATTATAAGAAAAATTTTTAAAAAAAAACTATAAAAAAACCAAATTTAAACATATTTAGGAAAAAACTTATGAAAACGGAAAAAACGTAAGAAAAATGGACAAAAATGTAAGAAAAAACGGACAAAAACATTTGAAAATGAAAAACGTAAGAAAAACGGACAAAAACGTAAGAAAAACAAACGAAAATGTAAGAAACTAGGCAAAAACATAAGAAAAATGGACAAAAACGTATAAAACTAACAAAAACGGACAAAAACATATGAAAACGGAAAAAAAATAAGGAAAATGTATAAAAATGGACGAAAACGGATACAAACGTATAAAAACGGATGAAAATGTAAGAAAACGGGTCAAAACGTACAAAAACGGACAAAAACTTATGTAAACGTAAAAAATGTATGAAAACTGGAAAAACGTAAGAAAAACGGACAAAAATGTAAGAAATCGGATGAAAATGTAAGAAACTGGGCGTAAACGTATAAAAACAGACGAAAACGTATGAAAACGGACAAAAACGTATGAAAACTGGAAAAACGTAAGAAAAATGGACAAAAATGTAAGAAAATGGATAAAAATGTAAGAAACTGGGTGAAAACGTATGAAAACGGAAAAAACGTAAGAAAACAGACAAACACGTAAGAAAAACGGATGAAAACGTAAGAAAATGGGCGAAAACGTATAAAACCGGAGGAAACGTATAAAAACGGACAAAAACGTATGAAAGGACTAACGGTGCAAATGTTTGTTGCAAACGGTCGTTAAAGGACTAACGGTGCAAATGGAGTAACGGAAAAAACTAACGACAGTTAGTCTAAGGGACTATTCATGTTATTCTTTGGCAGCGACAGGGACCATACATGCAACTTTTAAGTTTGGGGGACGGTAGGTGAAATTTTCGTCAAACCACAGGGACCATTCATGTAATTTACTCTTTGTTTATCTTCTAGTGTTTTTTTTTACTAAATAACAGTTCTTTGTATCGACCAAAGAAGAAAATTACTACTCTTTTCGTTTCAAAATTATTGTTAGTAGACAAAAATCATACAATTTAATAAAAATAGGACCATTACAATTTTCAACCAGTCAAATATACTATTCTCTCACTAAATTCTTTTTTTATTACTTAAAATAGAAAATGAATAATTATTTTAAAACATCCCAAAAAGAAAATATAGATTCTAATTTTGAGACGGCGGGAGTATGTTTACTTGTCCTTTAAGCTTCAGAATGTATAGCAGAATCTTATCACTTTATGCAAGTTCATTTTGTATAGGGTTTGTTTACGGAACAGCTTATATATCAGCTTACGCAAAATTTTAAACGTCAATAAGCTCATATTTTATTGCTTATGAACTTATCAATTTGAAAACAAACACCCCTTTAGTTCATCTGAATGGATTAAACTTGAATCACTTGATAGTCTTGGATTTTTTATTTTATTTTATTTATTTTTCAATCAAATTGAATCTATTTATAGATAAAAGAAACTTGCATCAAAGAGAGCAGACAATTTGAAATTAACTTGTGGTCTTCCTCCATAAAAAGTTGTCTTGTAACTTGTCGATCAAGAAGACGTGTCTCTTGCATTTACGATTTTCTTTTTTTTTTCTTTTTTATTTTATTTTATTTTATTTTACGTAGAATGGAAGTGCGAATAAAAAAACCCTAACAAGGGTTGGACAAAATCACAAAGGATTTTAAGACTTAAAATCAAAGATTTATTGATAATTGAATGTCTAAATAATGAACTCAATCCAGGAAAGTAAATCTTGGGGCAAAAGTTCCTTAAACAAGGAAAAACCGACTTAAAAAATAAAAGGAAAATTCAGCTATCATAGCCTTTACGCCGTAACCATATTTTCTCACTTACAACCTAATCACTAAAACGTTTTAAAAAATACTACTTCGAGAGCTCTACGGCGTAATGAGAAACTTTTCTTTACACCGTAGAGAATACTAAAGGCAAATAAATTAAAAGTCGTAGCTTCAACTGCGTAACAAAGAACTAGCCTTTACGTCGTAGAAAAAGTTTTCTTGATTCGAGACTTTTTGCCATGCTCCAATCAGTCCATGTACCCTAACTCTTCGATCTTATCCAAACAACGAGTCAAGGTAAAAATAATACCACTTGTGAATTCAATATTCATGAATATCAAGTCTAATCTATATGATTTTTCGTTGTACAATACGTTTTGAAGAGTCTCTATTCAAATCACATGCTTGAATATTCTTTCTATATAGATTAGAAGAGTTTCACATGGACTTAAATACGTAACCATGACTTTAGCCGATCATGAAAGTTGCTACGTTTTGGCTTTGTTGNAAGTCCGTTTTAATAAGGTAGATATTAGCTATCTACAAATACTTGTAAAAACAAGTTTATTTAGAAAATTTTAGATATGAATAAAAAAATATTTGTGAGTCGAACCAACCATACTATCTTAGTGTTTTGACACACAAATAGTTAAATGTTTCGAACCAACTGAGCATTGTCACGATGGTATAATTCTATAGCGTAAACGCACAGTTGACCCGGTCAAAGGGCTGAAAGAGGGCCTATCCGAGAAAAACGATTGATCCCAACTCTCGTTGAAATGTCACGGCGACAACTAAACATCGCTTGTGCCTGGTTTTTGGAGAAGGGCCATTCAGCACGACGGCAACATGGTCCATGGGTGTACATTCACGTCAGTGTTTTCCCGCCGATTTAAACCTTTTGAGAAAACACGTTACACGTTAAGAGCCAAAACCTACCACTTGTTCTTTCTTAATATATCGTATAGTAGTGTTTTAGATAATACTATGTACTTACAAAATTATAAAAAGCCACTTGTAAACTCAATCCGCCAAACAGGAACTAACTAAACTGTTGACGGACTACCCTACTTTTTAGACCTTCATTTCGACCACTTCCCATAATCTCACGTGTCACTCTTTCATATTCATCCACTTCTTGTCTTCAAACACTATANCCACTTGTTCTTTCTTAATATATCGTATAGTAGTGTTTTAGATAATACTATGTACTTACAAAATTATAAAAAGCCACTTGTAAACTCAATCCGCCAAACAGGAACTAACTAAACTGTTGACGGACTACCCTACTTTTTAGACCTTCATTTCGACCACTTCCCATAATCTCACGTGTCACTCTTTCATATTCATCCACTTCTTGTCTTCAAACACTATAAAAACACCTCAAGATCCATAATGATCAAAACATCCTTGTAATAACAATCTTAAACACATACATACACGTACTAAAAACACATACTAAGATGATGAGAGTTTTCTTGATAGTATTTGCATGGTTGCTAGTAGGGTTGGTGCATAGAGGAGATTGTATGATTTCCAAGAGTTTGTTGAAGGAGATTGATAGTGTCAATAAGGTTGGTTCGTATATTGGTGTCGTCGTCCCAAATGGTTTTGAAATGAATCCGCTTTTGCAATCGCCGAGCTTTGTAGCGAGTAAAAAGCATCCATATGTTGATATTTCAGGTAAGGTGATACGTTTTCAGTAACCAAATACATAATAGATTGAGATCCAAATAAGCTAAGGTATTGTAAGAAAATCATGTGGTTGGTGAATACGAACTAGATACATGAATCTACAATTGAAACGTACATATGTTATTTCGTAAGACATGCATATGTTGGTACACATATGTTATTTTCTTTGGCAAGCTCTTCACATATGATTTCACATATGATTATCCTTTTAGCTAACCGATATCTTTAACAGGAAGAAGGTTTCGGATTGGAACTATAGAGTCTCAAAGGGTTATTGTCGTCATGACCGGATTAAGCATGGTATGTGACTATATTAACAAATGTCATTGCACACATTAATAAGTGTATTTCTTGCGTATGTGTTAGCAACATGTAGTACAGATTTGGTGTCTTAATCCTTTGCTTGTTGTGTAGATAAATGCAGGTATTACTACACAATTGCTGTTAAGCTTGTTCAACGTGAAAGGTGTTCTACACTTTGGTATTGCTGGAAATGCAAATACTGAACTTGAAATCGGAGATGTGACAATCCCCAAGTTTTGGGCTCATACTGGCTTGTGGTTATGGCAGGTATGATCAAAGGCTAGTTATTTTTCTAAAAGTGCGATCAAAGGCTAGTTTTGCAGGTTAAAAAGTCTCATTTTGTCATATATACAAAATTACGATTCTAACATATTGAACTAAGTAACAACTTTGCCGATTCTCACAATAATAACTTTGCCGCTATAGAGAAATGGAGAAGGGCCTGATGACGAGTTACCTTTGGAATCCAATGGAGACTACACAAGAAGCATCGGCTACCTAAAGTTCTCGGACTACAATAATGACACAGCCACACGACGCAAAGATAACTTTAAAGACAACCTTTTAAACCGTGTTTGGTATCAACCAGAAGAAGTGTTCCCAATCAACACAACCCCTGAAACTAGACAGCATGCATTTTGGGTACCCGTTGACAAGCACTACTACGCACTTGCTAAGAAACTTGAGGTACCACTATTTCTATTCATAAATTCTTCCTTATTAATTTCGGAAACAAGACGACTGAAATCATATTTTGTGATTGTGTAGGGAATGAAGTTGGAGCAATGTATAAATGCGACAACTTGTTTACCAAGGACACCTAAAGTTGCAAGAGTTAAGAGAGGTGCAAGTGCAAATACATTTGTAGATAATGGAGCTTATAGAACATTTCTAAGTACAAAATTTAATGTGACACCAATTGATATGGAGAGTGCTGCAGTTGGACTAATTTGTTATCAGCAAAAAGTTCCATTTATTGCGATTCGAGCTCTTTCTGATTTAGCTGGCGGAGGGTCTTCGATTTCTAATGAAGCTTCCAATTATGCTCCTTTGGCAGCTCAAAATGCAGTTGCTGCATTGGTTAAATTTGTGACATTGTTGCCCTCGTAATGTATTTTTGTAATTTTCGAAAGGCTAGTTGGATTTTCTTTTGTATAAAAGTGTGTTTGTAAATGTTAAATTGTTAATTATTTGATTTGTACTGTACCTTTATGAATTCTTGTTTCATGTAAAAAGCCGAATTGTTGAATATCTAATAATTTATTGTTTCAATTCTTTTTTTCAGTTTCAAAACGAAAAGATCGAAAAACCAAAGCAAAAACCAAATTTCTAAGTAGACGCCAGTTGCTCGATAGGCTCCACATCAGAAAATTCTTGAGCATATCCTATATATCAGAAAACAAACTCGTAATCGAAATAAAAAGTTCACTTTCATAAGTTTAGGTTAAGACAATACCAAGTTACCAAGCCTTCTGAATAATCATATTCATTAACTTACTCATTTTGTTTGTTATTCCCTGGTGGACAAAGTCAAACAAGATTGCTTGATCTTTACATATCCAAAACCAAACAATCCAAACTTTTTCTTAAAGTTTGAATCTTTTTTGCTGTGAGATCGACAGTGCCGGATAAAGATTCTAATCCAATCTGTTTCCAAGAAACATTTCTTGCTGGACTTTAATAATCAGTTCATGATACCGTAATGATCTACTAATCATTAATCACAAGAAAAACATAATCTTTCTTCATAATCTGACTGACTTTCCAATGAAATTTTTTGTCTTGATATATAAAATATGTATAGACAGAACAAAATTGTGTAACAATTCCATTGATGGATTCATGGTTTACAAACTGATTCCTTATAAAGTTTGAATCTTTCTTAGTTTTCAGTAATCTTTAATGGAAGATAGTGAGAGCCAGAATAGTGATGGCAAGCATACACCACCTAAAGATTTTGTATGCCCAATAACAACACGTATATTTAACGATCCAGTCACGCTAGAAACTGGTCAGACTTATGAGCGTGAAGCTATTCAAGAATGGATAGATAGTGGAAACTTGACGTGCCCGATCACACATCAGAAGCTTCAGAGTGTTCTGCTTCCGAAAACTAATTATGTCCTCAAACGACTAATTGCTAGCTGGAAAGAGTTAACACCAGGAAATGAGTTTCATAGTCCAGAAAACACTCATGTACTAGATCATATCCCTAAATTGGTTTCTCCGAATAGTGTCATAAGCCGAGCTACAACTGATGGAACGGTTAATGAGCTAAGACTTGTGATTACAGATCTTTGTACTTCACAAATTTTGAAAAAAGCTGAGTTGGCAGTTCTTAAAATTGAGAGATTCTGGCACGAAGCGAAGATGGAAGTTGAGATTCAAAACATGTTGTCAAAACCACCTGTTATTAACGGATTTGTGGAGATTTTGTTTAACTCGGTTGACACCCGAGTGCTAAAAGCCACAGTTTTTCTCCTTTGTGAGGTGAGTTTAAGAGATAGTAATGTGATCTCAACTCTAACACAAGTGTATTCTGATGTTGAATGTATAATCGCCCTATTCAAGGAAGGTTTGTTTGAGGCTGTTGTGTTGATTTATTTGTTAAAACCTTCTATTTCCACCTTTCTTGAAATGGACATGGCGGATTCACTTTTAAGCGTTGTTCAGAAACGAGAAGATGAGTTTTTGAAAATGTGTATGAGACCGAAAGAAGCTTCTGTGGTATTATTGGCACAAATTATTGAAAATGATGATGGCGGTGTCGTTTTAGAAATCATCAAAAGTCTTGTTTCTAGTAAGGCAATAGAATCCATTATCAAAAGCTTGGAATCAGATTCCAAAGAAGAAAGAATTGCAGCAATGAAAATACTTTTGAGATGCATACAGGAAGACGGAAAATGCAGAAACATTGTTGCTGATAAGGCTGAACTTGCTCCGGTTTTAGAGTGCTTTCTTGATGCCAATGATCAAGATCGGTTTGATATCGTACAGTTTCTTTCCGAATTAGTAAAACTAAACAGGTACATGTTTCGTCCTATGTTATATCATGGAACTAACCCGTGATTTATTTCTCATACATGTAATAGAGTATGATTATGGGAGATTTTTTTCTTTTTAATTAGGAGAACATTCAATGATCAAATCCTGCATATCATTAAAGATGAAGGTACTTTTAGTACAATGCATACTTTACTCATATACCTACAAACCGCTCTCACGGATCAATCCCCGGTCATTGCTGGTCTCCTTCTTCAACTCGACCTTGTGGTTTGACTCTCAACTTCTACATACCTACATATACATCTTTCATCATGTTGTAAACAGTAGAAAAAAAAGTACTGTTTTAATTGTAGGTGGAACCAAGAAAGATGAGTATCTACAGAGAAGAAGCAATAGATCATCTTATATCGTGTCTCAAGAGTTCAGACTCACCTGCTGCTCAAATTGCTGCTGCTGACACACTTTTGGTTCTCCAAGGGCGATTCTCCTATTCTGGGAAGCCTCTTGTTCGTAGATTTCTTCTTAAACAAGCAGGAGTTGATAAGAACTCTAGATCTACAATGCGGTCAGGAAACGTTCAAGAAACTATGGTTTGTTATAAAACTGTTTATCTGTCTATTGCTATTTCTAATTTAAGTTATTTTCAATAACAGTTATAACTTATAAGCTGCTTAATTAAAACAGCTTATCTCAGTCACAGATGATCAGATAAGTAGTTCCGATAAGCAGCCCCAAACACCCTCAATACTGTTCATCTGCTCTATTAAAACTCAGTCCCAAACACCACCTTCACATTGCTTATTTTTGAAATGTAAAATGTTATAAGTTCACTTGTGTATATGACAATTTATTTTAGGAAGAAGAGAAAGCTGCCCAAGAATGGGAGAAAAAGATGGCACTTGTCTTAGTAAACCATGATTACGGGGCAATATTTGAGGCGTTATCAGAAGGCTTAAAAAGTAGATATGCAGAAATATGTTCGGCCTGTTTTGTTTCTGCAGCATGGCTTCTACACATGCTGACTCTTCTTCCTGACACGGGTGTTCAAGAAACCGCACGGGTTTGCTTGCTTAAACGATTTGTGTCAATCTTTAAGTCTGCAAGAGATACAGAAGATAAAGCTATTTCGATGCTTGCCCTTAGCAGTTTCATCCATGATCCTGGTTAGCATTACTCTATTAATAGTTTCACACTTAATGTCCTCGGAAAACATTTCAATCTCCGTGTTTTTGAGTCCCTTTTCAGATGGGTTACGTGATATGACCGTCTACATGAAGGATATCTGTAAGGGTTTGAGAGAGCTCAAGAACTTATCTACGGTAGCAAGCGAAATGCTCCAGTTTTTTTGTGAAGGGAGTGACTCTAATATTGTAAGTTGCCTATTTTTAGGCCACATTTGTAATCATACCATACTTCAGAACAATAAAGGTTGTTCTTTATGGCATCAGGAGCTGTGGAATCATCAAGAATTAGCCCAAGAAGATTGCAGCATAAATGGTGTTGTTCTATCGATAGTATGCCGAAAGGACAAGATTTTTACAGGCCATTCAGATGGTACGATAAAGGTACGTCTTTTTCTTTCAATTTATTCTAATAAAAAGATTCCAATGAAGCTAATTCTACGATATTCCATTAGAACTAATTAAATGCCCTATCTTTCTTATGATTCTTGGTGAAATGACGAAGATCTGGTCCGGTAAAGATGAAGGTAAAGGTAAAAGTAGTATTCTTCGGCTTATTCAAGAGATTCGAGAACATACAAAAGCTGTCACTAGCTTAACCATTCTGCCATCGGGGAATACCCTTTATAGCGGCTCGCATGATAAAACTATCAGGGTAAGAACTTGTTCTCAGGACCTAGGTTTCAAGGGGTATTCGGCACTAAAGTTTGTACTTTTTTGATCAAGCAGGAGTGGTCGATTAACAGAGAAGGTGTTCATCGTGAAGAAGTGTATGACGTGAAAGAACATGTCAACAATCTGCTAGTAGCAAACAACATTTCGTGTTTTATTCCGCAAGGTGCTGGAATCAAGGTATGTAGAATCTAAAGATGAAAAGTTGGGAAAATATTTTCGACTTTAATGCAATTCTTTATATCAGGTTAATTCATGGACCGGAGAATCCAAATTACTGAATCCAAGTAAAGATGTCAAGTGTTTAGATCTTGTAAATGGAAGATTGTATTCTGGATGTCTGGATAACAGCATTCAGGTTCCAACCCGTTATTACTCCAGATTGCATAATCACTGTCAAAACACAATGCAAAAACACCTCCTAAATATCATTATATAATGCAAATTTGAAACGTTTCCAGGAAATAGATTTGTCAACTGGAACATTAACTTCTATCCAAAGTGGTGCGAGAAAACTTCTAGCAAAAGGGAATCGAGTCAATGTACTGCAAGTGCATGACGGATTAATATATGCAGCTAGCTCGTCTATCGAAGGAAGTATATTCAAGGTAT
This sequence comes from Artemisia annua, assembly GCA_014162995.1. NCBI lineage: Eukaryota > Viridiplantae > Streptophyta > Magnoliopsida > Asterales > Asteraceae > Artemisia > Artemisia annua. Next base: position 55,798 of record LBNU01020897.1, on the reverse strand, counting down.
TGGTGCTGGTTTTACATATAAAGGCTGTAAAATTAATTATCTGAGTCGAAACATGTAATTTACTAGCAAAAGTTAACACAGACCGGGTCAAGTTGACTTATTAACAAGTCAACGGGTTGAAATTGTCATCTGTACTTAAATTAACTATTAACTTTTTTTTTTTAAGATATGGAGCGCTTCGACTTACAATTTGGTCCAGTCTATTTCCCTGACAAGTGAAGTACGTGCAATGGCAATAAGCTCGGAATTTATTTACTTTGGATGCAAAATGGGGATCGTGGAAGCCTGGTGCAGAACCAAACTCGTTAAAAAAGAAACATTACAACTTGGTACAAACTGCAAAGTTTTGTCTATGGCTCTTGACAGCAGCGAAGATTTATTGGTCATAGGAACATCCGATGGTAAAGTTCAGGTAATAAATAACCATACTCTTCAAAAGTCGTTTTTACAATTTTCAGCCTCTACATTGATTGATCTGAGCTGTTTACGTTGATTTGCAGGTATGGGGAGTGAGCTAAAACGAAAGACTTCACAAGGTTACTTGAAGTAGTACATAATAATGAGAGTAAAAAATAGTGAAATAAACGTTACACTTGCGACATTTTATTTTCAACGATGTTGCTCAAAGTCTATGAATAACATCAAGTCGACGAGATTTTTGGTGGGTTGTCGTCGAGACGTGGAAAATATGGCAAACGTTTTTGAGGCAATAAAGAGCGAGTTTGATAAAATTCGACTTTGTAACTAGTGAATGAAAGTTGGTTTTAATTTTGTCATGTTGTATTGTTACATGTATATGTATCACAAAAACTATACCAATAAATGTCATATTCAATTTCTGTTCAAAAAAAAAAAAAAAAAAAAAAAATGTCATATTCAATTACTAGTTGCACTGATCTACTACATATTATACGATTTTGAACTTAAGGACAGTTTCCGTAACTGAGTTAAGTGACATTGACTATTTATGCAACTTTTTGTTGAGGTACAGTTTCATAAAGTTAAATAATTGACATGAACTATTTATATAAGTTTTTATTACACAAGCAGTCTTTAGATTCAACCAGGGATTGTTTATGTAATCACTTTAAGGATGGTTTTCGTAAATGCGATAAGTGACATGGACTATTTATGCAACTTTTCGCTTAGGGGCAATTTTGTAAAGTTGCGTAAGTGATATGAACTATTTATGAATTTTTGTTACAAAAAATGTCCTTGGATTTAGCTCGAGGACTATTTATGTAACTGAAAATAATGATAGACACTTTTCTTTGAAAAAGAAAGAAGAGAAAATTTCAAAATACATCCCTGTGTTATGTCAAAAGCTCGTTTTTCATCCTTTTTCTTTCTTTTGGAACAAAATCATCCACCGTTAGTAAAGTTGGCACAAATACATCCCTTTGGACTAACAATGCAAAATTTTCCCCGTTAAGTGTCTCACGTGCTAGTCACGTGATGGGGTATTTTGGTCTTTTTCTTTGTCCCAGATAATCCCACACCCACTTTTAATACCTAAAATCATTATCCCCAAATTCCTCAACCAAATCACACACAAAAATCATTAACACCAAACAAAAATCAACAATTCTTGATCTAAAAGCCATTATAAATCTGAGAAAATAACCCCACACAATCCTAATATAAAAGCTTTAGTTCTACCAAACTTTAACCCTAAACTAATATCTCATCTCCCTCACTTGTTCATGTCGCCACAAAAAAAAAGTGAAAAATGGCCTTTTGACATACCACAGTCCACAGGGATGTATTTTGGACTTTTCTCAAGAAAGAAAGAAACAAGTACGGATGTTTTTTGTCACATTTTTATGTAATTGATTTTATAAAATTATCACTATACCCTTACAAATAAAAAACCACAATGATTTGGACCATGCAATCAAGGTTATTTTGTCAATAAACTTTATTTATTTTGTGGTTGTTGTTGTTACTGGAACTTTTATCCCAAATTTGGATGAAAGTTTCACACAAAAAAACAAAGAACTTTCACTTTCTTTCTCTCCATTTTCCCCACTTTCAATCCTAACTAAAGAAAAAAAATTAAAAAAAAAAATAAAAATAAAATGAAGAATTTTAGGTTTCTTTCAAATCGTAAATACTCTTTTATTTCACAAATATCAATATAAAATATCCGATTTAAGCTAAGTTGCATGATAGCATGATAGCACATTTTTGACTAACCGAAAGACTTGTATCTCAATAATATTTGATGTTGTGTGAGAAAGTTTTCAACTAAATAATTGTAGATTCAAATGTTTGACAAGTGTGAAATACATTTATCGTATGTATATTCAAGTAATTCATAAGAAAAATGAAATACGTTTGTAATACTAGACGAGTAATCGTGCATAGCAACGAGATTTTCTACCGATATATATTTATAATTATATTTTAGTTAAGTGTTTTGTGTGACGTTTTTGTAAACCAAAAGATCACTATAACTATATGCCGCTGGAAAATCTTGTTGCTATGCACAAGTACTCGTCTAGTTAAATTAAAAAAAAAAATAAATAAATAAATAAATAAAAATAAAAATAAAAATAAAAATCTCACTCTTTTGTTATGTGTTTTTTAAACTTAATTTTAAAAATCTCTTAATGGTTCATGTGTTTTTTGTAAACATATGTTGTGTGTTACAACAAAAAGTAAAGATATGTTATGATCTCATTTTTGTAATAAGTGGTCTCAAAAGTCAGCCATTTGTTAACTTAGTAACTATTACCGTGTATTAGTCAATTACTTTGTTTTCAAATTAAAAGATTCAAATCGTGTGTTAATATAAGATTCAAATCGTGTGTTTTCATTTTTAATTTTTAAGTTCTCACTTATTTGACCATTTTAAGTTTTTCAATTTTCACTTTGTATTTTTCTTTTATAGATAGTTATTTGACCATTTTAAATTTTTCACTTTTCACTTTTCATTTTGACTATTTTTTCCTTTTTAGATAGTTAAGATTAAGATATATACTGTGAATTAGTTAGCGGTTATTAAAAAAATACATTGCTTACTAATCAAATTACCCGAAGTGTTTTGTAGTTGAAGAAAAAGAAAGCAGCCACTGCATTATGCATAGCTTTATATGCACTTAATGAATCAGTCAATATATCTTTAAAATGACCTATAGGTTGAAATATAATGTTGTCAATACATAATGTTAATGAACCAACAAAAAGTGAATTAATAAACTAGTTCAAAAAGTTTGACATCTTGTATATTGACTTTGTCTAGCAGCCTAGAAAAAAAGTAAAAGGTTGCCCTAGATATACTCATAAATTTCACTAAATGCACATATAGGCAGTCATTAATTAACGGAAGTGATCGGTACACTCTCAAAATTTATTAAGACACTCTACTGTCTACGATAAAGAGTTGTAATTTAAATATAAGATGTTTTAACTACTTGTACAATGGAGTGTCATAATAAGATTTGAGAATGCGATAATCACTTCGTATTAATTAATAATTAAGCTATTTTGCTTTTCCTTTTCTCTTAATCACATTAAGAATTGAAATTTGGTGGAGTTTTTGTCCATTGAAATTTGGGAATCACAACATGTATATTTTAATACAGAAAATATATCCGATAGTCATTCATATTTGTTTTGAACAAAGAACTAGCTAAGCAGTTTTGAATATAAATTAAATGTTAACTCAATATACGAAACTCATAATAATTTTTTAGCTGAACTTTAACCTTTTAACCCATGCAGGCACGGGTTATTAAACGAAGGTTATAAAAATAATAACTTTTGAGATATTAATTAAAAAAATATAAAGGAAAATAATCAATATTTATCATTATCTGTTGCATTATAACTCTGTACAAAGATTAAACATGTGATATATTTATTTAGTAACCACAAAATATATAAAGTGAAAATTTTACACTTACATAATACAAAGTGATTCAGCGAAAGAAAAATAAAAGCAAAGCAACATTGCGTATAACTAGAGGCAAATGATATTGCCACATAGCAAATTACTACATACACATAAATATCATGCATAAGGACAAAATATTTTTTGTCCTTATGCATGATATTTATGTGTATGTAGTAATTTACTATGTGGAATTACCAACCCTTTACTAAAATGGATAGTTTGGAAGACTGGAGAAGTGCGCTATGGGATAGTGCCAAAATGATTCTTGTTAATTAAAATTAGAATTTTGCTAATTTATTGATCTAATACTAAGTTATAAAAAGATCAATTTTTACATGTTTGATTTTTTTTTTTTTAGAACGGCTCAAATTTTATAACTAACTAGCAAGAAGCTAGCAAAAGCAACAAAAACAACTACAAAATACAAAGCATTGGGTTTTGCAACCACAATGACAGGTTTCTAGAACAATATATACTCCTACTCGAACACCACTCAAAAGCATTTGACACAATAATATCAAAAATACAACTCCTTTTCATCTTGACTGACCCAAAAAGATTATTATTCCGATACTTCCATATTACCCACATAGACGTTAGGATAATATTTGCGAAAGTTGTTTCCATTAAAAAGAAAATAAAAATAAAAAAAATCATTACAAATTGGTTAAAAGTGTTTTGCAACTTTATTTGGCAAATTTTACCACCACAAAACAAAAGATTTACAAGCAATATTAGGCAAGGAACACAAAACTATGTCATCAAAGTTTCAATTATTAGTGCATATATCTGTTAAAGAATCGATTTTTTAAAATGTGTATTGACCCGCTACTTGCGTATTTTAAGTTTCTTTTATGAAATTGACATGATTCTATTTTATTAGTCAATCAAGATCGTATAGTTTATTTTGGGTTTTGCTAATGTGTTGTGCCCACTGGGTACATGTTTAACTTTTTATATATGGAAGATTCAAGTTAATTAATACTCCCTCCGTCCTATATTAAGTGTCCACTTTCATAATGCACAAAGTTTTAGGAGATTCCACTAATTAAACTCTCCACCAATCAAATATTATTTTTACCCACTAAAGTCTCATTTTATTGGTTGAAAGGTACAAGTGGATACTTAATTTGGGACATCCAAAGATTCCATTGTGGACACTTAATACGGGACGGAAGGAGTAATATATTTCTATTTAATTAAGGTAATTTTTGAGTTTAATTAATGTTCATTAAATGCATTTTCTGATTTAAAAGGAAATTTTATGTTTATTAATTAAATCTTATGGAGTACCTACTGAACACATATTAGCAAAACTCATTTATTTTATAAAATCAATATGATTCTATTTGACTAGACCAAGCCTTAATTATAATTTGTAAATGGTTATGAAACCTTAATCCATCTTGCAAGCCTAATTTTTTGCTAAACATGTGTAGTGGTATTTTTTTTAAGCAAAATTTCCTCAGAAACTAATAAACTAGTATCACAGATTCAGTCACAAACCAATAGACAAGCAAACTATTCAAAAGACGTCATTAATACAACTAAAATGTCGATTCAACTACCTTTATGTAAGTAGTGTGTCTAAAACCAATAAGGAAAACACAAGCATTTGAGACCATTTGGTCACGCACGGTAATGACTAATGATGCGTACATGAATTTCTATTCAAAGCCCAAAACACACATGGTAACAAAAACGACAGACATAAATGGAGGAAGTATGCATGCAAACTTGTACGAACATAAATATAAGCATATAATAAGGACCCCCTTAGGTCAATCAATTGGGGTGTTTCATCAAAGAATTATGGGGCACGCATGTTCCTCATAACCATTAATCACAAGAGTCAGAGAAGGTTGGGGTTTGAGGCGTGTTTTCAGTTTAACATTCTAAACATTGCTATGAACATTTTAGATAGAGCATAAGTAAAGTTCATATGGTTTTAATTGTGGTGGGTGGTAGTGGATGGTTGTAATGATTTGTGGTGATGAATGGAGATGAAAAAGGAGGGTGGATGAGGTGATAGATGATTTGTGTTTGGAGTGGATGGATAGGATTTGGGAATGAGTTTTGTGTTAGGTGATGAATTGTGGTAACAAGATGATGATGACAATGGTGGTGACAAGATGATGATGGCGATGGATGTAACTGAGATGATGGTAGTGTTGGTGGTGGTAGTGATGGTAGTGTGGATGAGTGAGCTGATGGTGTTAGCTTTTAGAGTAAATACACCGTTCGTCCCTAAGGTTGTACCAGTTGTACTAAAATAATTAACAAAAGCGATGAAATAACCATTTTGCCCTCATGTGCAACGTACATGGGGGACATAGCGAATGTTGACTGATGAATTATAGTAAAAATGGACGTTGGCTGATGAAAAAAGTAAACAATAGGAACATTGGGTGACTTTAATTTTTCTGAAAAGCTCTGCGAGGTACAAGTTCAAAGACGAAAATTGTATTTTACTCTAGATACTAATAACCCTTATTTTTTAGTTTTATTATGTTGTATTAATTGTAAAAATATGAAATAAACAATACTAAGAAAAATATATAAAATTTGACGTTAAAAATAAACAAAAAGTAGAAAAACTAAACTAATAAAAGAAATATTTTATACTAGTAATATTAATAAAAGGAGTTGAAGGTAAACCAAAAAGAGTAAAGGTCGACAAAAGCACGTAAAGAACACCGATAGTCAAACGTAATAAAACCATTCTTGGTCACTCCGACAAAAGTAACTTACGATGCACCCAACCGGACTCCAAACCTTTTCATCCAATCCCATTAACAAATTCCTATTTCAAATCCGGTCAACTCTCACTAGTGCTTCACTATCAAAAATAGATTTTTACCGACTTTTTTTTTATTGTTCGTCAAAAACTTCAATCACACGGTACCCGCCGCCGCAACACACGGGTACCCTGCTAGTAATAATATAATCCCTTTTTGAATTGATATGTCATAATTTAATTGTTCATGTTTAAATATAGATAAAGAAGTTTGATTGAGTTTATTATAATACATTTGCTTGACATTATTATTACAAACTACAAAAAATAAATTAATTAGTTAGGTAAGAATAAAACAGTTATTATGTAAAAAGTAAAAGAGAAAATCAGTAATAATATTTTCTCTTTATTTATTTTTTGTTTTTATAATTTTGTTTTATTATAAAACTGTGAAAAAAAAGAGACAAAAAAAATAAAGTTTAAAAAGTTAAATGTAGACACTAAAAAAAAAAAATTAAATTGGAGCAAAATATTTACTCTTTTTTTTTTTTGTTAACAAAGTTGGTAAAATTGAGGTGATATGCACACCACCAAAAGTGATGTGCACATCATAATCATGCATATGTGATGTTGTACTAAGTGCGTTACTAATGTAATTTTGTAGTGTGCACGTCACTTTTGGTGGTGCACATGTCACCTCCCCTCGTAAGACTGTCCAACCGTGAAATAAAAATTTTAAAATTTAACAAGTAAAAAATTAGGAAAAAGTAAAAAAAAAAAAAAAAAAAAAAAAAAATTTTTTTTTTTTTTTTTTGAAATGACTAACTCATAAACCAAACATTCAATAAATATTGAGACTGAAGTGCTATATAAACCAACCACTCACAACTCAAATCTCACAACCAAGTACAACCAAGAACAAACACTTAAACATCAACTAACTCATCATCTTATAAAAAAATGGCCCCAATCGCTGTGAATGACGTCATCCCAGACGGAACACTAGCATACTTCGATGAAAACGATGAGATGAAGCAGGTGTCAGTCCATTCACTTGCTGCCGGCAAGAAAGTTGTCATCTTTGGTGTTCCTGGTGCTTTTACTCCCACTTGCAGGTACCCACCCCTTTTTATTTCAAACCCGGTTCGACCCGGTTCTCGAGACCCAACCGGGTTTTGTTCTTAACCCTCATTTCATTTTCATGATTTTATCTGTTATATATATGCTGACTTCATCAATTGTGTTACTACTTTGGATTTTGTATGTGTTTTGTGTTTTGAAACCCGGTTCGACCCGGCCGGTTCAACCAAGTTAGACCTGCCGGGTTTAACGGTTCTCGAGACCCAGCCTAGTATTGTTTCTTAACCCTCATTTCATTTTCATGATTTTAACTGTTATGTGTATGTTGAAGTCATCAATTGTGTTTGGATTGTATGTATTTTGTGTTTTGGAACCCGGTTCGATCCGGCCGGTTGAACCGATTCTGGCGAAAAAACTCCAAATTAAACCGGGTTTTGATGTTATCTTTGTTGGTAAATGCTTTTCTAGGCTCAATATACGAATTAGTCATGATTTGTATGTGGAATTTTTTGGAAATAAAGTTATTTTTTGGGGGTAGAAAACCGGGTTGACCCAGCGGTCGAACCGGTAACCCGACCTGTAAATTTTGAATTTTTTAGGGTTTTGGTAATTAGGTTTTAGGGGTTTACCTGATTTGTATGGTTTTACTTTGTGTATGGATTGTATGTCTGCTGTCAAAAGTTTTAGTTTTTCGGTTTTGCTAATAAGGTTTTAGGGTTTTAAGGTGTTGTTTTTTAATTACTGGTGGTATCGATTACTGTCGAATGATGTAATTTTGAAGTTTAGGGGTTGCAGATTGAGTCTGTAATGTGAGAGGACTGTTGATAAAAAGGTTACATAATTAGTCTTCGACATTTGGGATAATTGGATAAGTTTCATGGTCCAAATTCGGTAGATGCACGTCCAAGTACAGTCTTCTAGGTCTTGCATAGGCTTGCTGGTCTAAAATGTAACATAACATGGATATGAATCCAAGCTTACGTTTTATTTGGTGAATATCTTTATTCGTTTTGGTTACAATCAATTCCTGTTAATAAATTGTTAAAAGTTTTTTTGTTGATGCTTTACTAGTTACTGAAATGAAATGTATGCCTCTCTGTAGTTTCAAACTAGTGGGAGCGTAAGTTATTTTTTGTAAGTCGGACAAAATCATGGAGAACTTTAGCCTTTATATTTAACATGATTTTATGTTGTACTTGAATTGAGTTTTCGTAACGACGTGTTCTTAATTATTCTTGTGGAACAGTATGAAGCATGTTCCAGGCTTCATTGAGAAATCCGAAGAGCTTAAGGCAAAGGGTGTGGAGGAGCTTCTTTTGATTAGTGGTAAGTCTCTTGATCTCTTCTGCTAAAGCATTTGTTTTTATTTCTTTGAAGACACCATTAGTTTTCATGCTTGGATTTATATGTTTTTATTAAAAGAAGTCATTTTATTGGTTTGGTTTGCAGTGAACGATCCTTTTGTGATGAAGGCATGGAGGAAATCTTACCCAGAGACCAAGAATGTGAAGTTTCTAGCCGATGGGTCAGCTAGCTACACTCATGCACTTGGCCTCGAGCTTGACCTTAACGAGAAAGGTCTTGGGATCCGGTCAAGGAGGTTCGCTTTGTTGGTCGATAACCTGAAAGTGGTGGTTGCTAACATTGAATCCGGTGGTGAATTCACTGTCTCCAGTGCAGATGAAATCTTAGCAGCTTTGTAAATCTCCAATCGTTTCACAGTGACACCTCAAACTATGACATTTTAATTACCTAGTTAATAAGTTCATTTTGAAAGTTGAGGTTTGTGCTTGAAGCAATATTATTTATCTGTGTAATGCTTTTTAAAATAAATGGATTTGAGTTTACATTATTATATCCGAACAAGATTTGTAATGTAGAATTGTTGTTACTGGTTATGTTATACTGTATATTCTGTCTCTCTGGTATCTTGGGGTCTCCTGTGGGTCTCAGCTATTTCATTCAATCGGGTATTCATTTATTTCTTGGACTTGTGTAATCTTGTAGCAAGTCTGGGTGATGCTTGGTTCTTGGGGTTTACAGTTGTTCAGAACCGGTGTCAGTTTTGACTTTTGAATGTATAATAGTGGCTTGGTGTTGGTTTAGAACTGGCTTGGTCCAAAAACTTTGGGTTATCAATAATTTATAGTTTGAGCTGAAAAACATCGTTCTTTTTAGGTAACCACTGCACGTCCGCTGAATAAAAACATTAAACTCTTTTAACAGTATGATATTGATAACGCTCTAGCAAGAAATTAGTGATAAAAGACTGCAGTTTTTTGTACAAGCATGTTTAGGAAAGTCACTCAATTCGTAGCCACTTGAGTGACTAACGGTCTAACGGCTTGTCCCGCCCATTTTTTGTAAAGAACTCACATGTCACATGTTGAATGCGTGACTCTTTTTAACAACCTGTCACATGTCTTGCACGGAGATATACAACTCATATCAACTGTGGATCGGGAACTGTGGATCGGGACAGAGACACAAAGGGTCGAGTTTTCGCTAGACAGAGACACAAAGGGTCGAGTTTTCGCTATAACTCGAACCTAAAACTGAGTATATCCGTTTGGTTATATGGCATTGTACCATGTTTTACACGGTTTTGAACTATGTTTTCCACATATCTAGTTGGTTAACATGTCAAAAACGAATAGGTTTCAGAAATTAGGCCGGCCCAAAAGCATATTTTCTTACTCTAGTTTGACTAAGCATGTTATTGTCAAAAGCGATTTCTTTTGGATCCACATGAAAAGATAGAATGTCTAAATAACATGCTTAGTCAAACTAGGGTAATGACTCATTCAATTACTATGTACATTCTATTACATTGTTAATAACATTTCTTTATTAGTCCATCGCGTTTAACCAAACATATGGCTGGCTTTAGAAACAAAATTTATTCAAATTGATGCTAAACTAAACGTTACATGTAGTAGATGGGGGAGTAGTAACATGGTTACCGTTTTAGTAGGGGGCCCTGGCTTGCCTTTCTGCATTTCAAATGAAAGTATCTTTCTCTAATTAGATTTCAAAATTTATTGAGAGGGATGATGACTTAAAAGTCAAAAAAGTGACCTCAATCTTGATGACTTGCCCCCTTTGATAACATAGTTTGAAGAAAAATATTACTATAATCATGATCAGAAAAATATAGTAGTGTATTATTGTGCTTACCTGAAAGCTAACTTAAATAAAAATACTTTCATAAAAATATTTTTCTATTTTGAAATATTTTATATTTAAATGTAAGTTATAACTACTATCATCCTCAACGAATACCCTTTAACTCAACTAATACATTATAAGTCTATTAAACTTTATTTGCTCAACATTTAATAAGTGTGTACCTTTTGTTCCAATAATATCTTTACATAACACACTTATTAACAAATATTAGGTGTCATTTCATTAAAAATACTCATAAATTTTGGGTTTTTAATTATTCACCAATAATTTTACTAGGTAGTTAAAACAATCATGAATAATTTTATTTAAAAATATTTGAAATATCATATGATCTTAGTTGTAAATTATCTGACGTCCTCGCAACAAGTTTAAAGTTCAAAACTCATTAGGTCCATATTTGTGAGTGGTCAATGAAATGGTCATGGCCTCACGGGTATACCCAGATGGCCAGATTAGACCACGTACGCGGATATCTAAATTGAAAAAGTCGCCCTCTACAAATATTAAATAGCAGTTTTAAGTCATCTGATGTCCTCACAACAAATTTAAAGTTCAAACTTATTAAGTAAACATTTATGGGTGGTAAGTGAAATGGTCGAAAATGACCACGAGTATACTCAGACATCCAAATTAGACCACGTACATGTATATCTAAGTTGAAAGACTCGCCCGTTCCGAGTAACAAAAAATAAAACTATTTTACGCCTTTATTATATGCCTATACGGGGTATAAATGTTGTCTTAAAATTCTAAAAACTTTGAATAAGGGCGGCCAGTGGACACATATACAGAAGCTTTGTCTATTTGTCCTGTCTCCACTTAAATAAACTCATCTAACTACTGTCTTCTTCTGCTCACTTTCATCTTTCTTCTTCATTTCAAATTTTTTTTATAAAAAAAAATGAGTGCTTCAAGGTTTGTAAAATGTGTTTGTGTTGGAGATGGAGCTGTTGGTAAAACTTGTATGCTCATTTGTTACACTAGTAACAAGTTCCCTACTGTAAGTAGTCTCATTTGTTATACTTGATTATTTGTGGGTATGTTATAAAATGAATATAAAGTATGTTTTCTTGATGATTATATGTTGGTTTGTTTAGTTTTGGTGTTTCTTGCAATAAAGTTTGTATCTTTGGGCTTATTGGCTCACATATTAGGATTATACAGTTCTTGATGAATTTTCATTTTGTGGGTATGTTAAGAAATAAAATGAACTCAATTTTCTTTATGATTATATGTTGATTTGTTTAGTTTTGGTGTTTCTTGCAATAAAGTTTGTATCTTTGGGTTAATTGGCTAATACATTAGAATGATTATTGATTCTTTGTGGACATTTCAAGAATTGAATAAAAAGTATTGTGTTGGTATGTTTAGTTTGTGGTTTCTTGCAATAAGTTTGTATCTTTTTGGCTCATTAGGATTATATAGTTCTTGATCATTTATGGGTGTCTCAAAAAATGAATATAAAGTCAATTATCTAGTTGATTATATGTTGGTTTGTCTAATTTTGGGGTTTCTTGCAATAAAGTTTGTATCTTTGGGCTCTTCTGACTATAACTATTTATCGAGTTCATTGCATCTCGATACAGAAGATATCTGGTCTGGATATCTGAATAAATGTAAATGGACTCCGGATTTATTTATTTATTTATTTATTTATTATTGTTATTTTTTTATGATAACAAGTTCGTGTTTTCTAAATTTGGGATTTCTTGCAATAAATTTGTATCTTGGTGGTCTTTTGTTCACAGATTATGATGCTGATTATTTGAGGCAATATTGAAAATAAAGTCCATTTTCTTTTTGAATATTGCGTGTCAGTTTGTTATAATTTGGGGTTTCTTGCATAAAAGTTTGTATTGTAACTCATGTTAGTTAGAGGTTATTTGCAGGACTATATTCCAACAGTATTTGACAATTTCAGTGCCAATGTGGCAGTGGATGGAAGTATCGTGAACTTAGGACTTTGGGATACTGCTGGTATGCCAATAACTCAATTTTTTCGGTCTTTCAATGCATTTTTTGAACTGTTGGGGTTTACTTTCATGATTTCTGACTGAAAATTTTGATATTTAAGGTCAAGAGGATTATAGCAGATTAAGGCCACTAAGCTACAGAGGTGCAGACATTTTTGTGTTGGCTTTTTCATTAATCAGTAGAGCAAGTTATGAAAATGTTCTCAAGAAGGTACCCTTTTTTGATTATTCATACTGTATTAGATTTTATATATTCATTCAGATATTTTTCGAGTAAGAAAAGATTTTAAAAAATGTACACAATGTTCAGAATGTAAAGTTAATCTATCTGGTTTCAAATTTAACTACGGGCTTAAGAATCTTGGAAAAGAAAAAGATCCGATCATCAAGTAGCAGTAGCCTTTTTTATCTATTACACTAAGATAATTTTACATTAAGTCTTGTAATTTTGAATTTTAATGGTCACAGTGGATGCCTGAGCTTAGGAGATTTGCGCCTGATGTTCCAGTTGTACTCGTTGGGACAAAATTAGGTACAGTATGCTTTGCGTTTTAGCAGTCTATAATTCTAGAAAAGTAAGCGTGCATAATCAAGAATGTCCTATGGTTTTTCCGCTTGCAGATCTTCGTGATAACAAGGCATATTTAGCTGATCACATGGGTTCCGATGTTATCACATATGCTCAGGTACTAAGTGCTCAATCTTGTTGACTTTAACAAACATTCAAACCTACTACATTTCAAATTCAATTCAAATCGATGCTTTTGACTTTCAGCTCTAAAAATCGTCTATTTGTGAGATACCTATTGATTGGTTAACATGCTGATCAATTATGTCTTTATCTACAAATCAACTATTCTCAATTTTGATGTGAAAAACGAAAAACTAGTACTCTAGCTTCGACTCATAAAATCAAAACCCTTGATGAAATTATTGACGTTTAGGGGGAGGAACTAAGGAAACAAATAGGCGCAGTTGCTTACATCGAATGCAGTTCCAAGACTCAACAGGTACTTAACCTGTCAAACATTTTATACCAGATTTTTTCTTTCCATTTTCAATGGAATGTTTTAAGATTATGTTTCGAGCTATAGAACGCTTATGAAGTTATTTCTTTGTTATCTATCAGAATGTCAAATCAGTTTTTGATACGTCAATCAAAGCTGTGCTACAACCACTAAGGAGGAAAGAGGTAGCAGCGAGACCATATAAGCGCAAAAGTTCTGGTTGCTCATTCGTGTAAGTATAATACCATGAAGGTTCTTAAAGTTTATATCTTCCATCTTTCGTTTTGTGAGTCGTACTTATTTTGATGACAGGGGCATTGTGTGTGGAGGTTGTGCTGCTTAGAAAAGGTTCATCCATTGATGAATCTCTCAACATTTGACATCAGGATGTTTAAATTTTCAAGTGTAATTTGCTTTCATTTTTAAGAAATTTATTTGTATGTTCAATTGTGTTCTATTATAAAAAAAAGGTTTAGTGTTTTGGGAGTTTGCTACTACCACTAATGTCTATGATCAATGTGAGATTTGCTTAAGGTGATAACCGCCTCTTTAAGAACTCATGATCCTCGATGATTATGTCCCGCTATCCTGAGCACACAAATGACTTTAACACCATTTCGCACCCTGACCATAGACCAACATAGTGATAGTGTCCGCGTTAAATGCGTCCATGTTACAACATATAGGCTCACAAATTCATTTACATGAGCTTAATTTACAATAGTTCTAAAGAAGCTTATTCTTATGGTGGTTTAGCAAAATGCTTTTGTTATTCACCTCATATATGCTGGTTAAAAATCTAAAAATAGATGGAAATTAAGTTACCAAATAGCATGTTTTATGAATTTGATTTCTAGCACATACTTGTTGAAAGAAAACATATTTATTTTTTTATAAAATGTTTTGTACAAAATAAGTAAAATAAGATTGCTTTTAAATCAAACGTTTCTCAACACAATACAAACATGCATTTCTCAACATAACAAGAGAAACTATAAAACACGTTTTTTGTGTTTTCTTTGTTTCCTTGTAATTCCACTTCTTTTCTTCAAAATAGAAAATAATGTCATATGAACACGGTTTTTATGTTTTGTGGAAAATTTAAGTGTGCGTTTAGTTGGTGAAAAATACGTCATTTTTCTAGGAAATTTTTCATTAGAAACTGAAAAAACTGAAAACCCGTTTAGCCGCACATTTTTAAGAAATTTTTCAAAAAGGAATGAAAATCTCATTTTCCAAAATTTAACTAGAATTTAGGAAAGAGTTCTTTACTCTTTCTTATATTTTTTTTCTTCCATTCTTTTTACATCCTCTTGCATTTTTTCAATATTTTGAAAAATGTCATCTAAATACGTTTTCTAAATTTATAGCTCCTTTTTTTAGGGATAAAAACCCTTCCTTTTTCTAAAGAAATAGAAATAGAAAATTAAAGAAATTTTTCTACAACTAGACGTACCTTAATCCTCTCATTTTTTTTTTACAAAACTAAAAATTGAAAGTTAAGAAATTTTTCTTCAACTAAACGCACTCTACTATTTTGGTCCACTAAAATACGTATCATAACTAAAATGGTTTAAAAAAAAATTAGTTACTGATACTGTTTGCAACTATGCATGTCTATTTTATAACAGTAACCCAAAAAAGTTTAATTAAGAGGGTGTTTGTTTAAGCTTATATGTGGGTTATTAGCTTATTTGTGTTTCAACTTATATCAATAAGCCTCAATTTTTCTGATATTTTGAAACTTGCGGGCTTATAAAGTTGATTATAATATTATAAACCTATAAGCCTACGAGTCTTAGAATAAGTCAAAAAAATGAGGCTTATGAAATATGACGCTTTATCTTACTAATGGACTTAACAATAGATTTGTAATGGACTAATTATTGTGAGATAAGCCCAACTGAACCATAAGCCTATTCTAAGGCCTATGTTCGGCCGACTAAGGAGGTGGGGAAGGAATTAGAGTCTTGCTTGGACTCTAAGCTATGTTTAGACTATATAATGAACTCTTTTGTTCATTATTTGACTGACTTGTAACCCTAAACTCTAAGCAATTATTTCTCTCCTAATTCCACTCCCTACGACCGATAAACCCATTCCCTAGGGTTTTGGCCAAGAACATGACAAACACAAAACCAAGAGTTTTGTTGTGTGAATCGTGAATTAGTTGAACTAGCATTCGCATATTCTACGTGATGTGTAGCAGGCCCGGTTTTGAGGAGGCGCGGGGTGGGCCAGTGCACAGGGCCCAAAGTTTTAAGGGGCATCATTTTTATTAGAAGCCCAATATATATTTAGTTGAAATAAAGCCTTTTAATAGCCCAACACTAGCCTGAGATTCAATGAGTAAACAACGGCAATAAAAACAAAAATATACACTAATTATGTATGTAGTAGCTTAATGTTGGTGGACATAGTTTTATTTAAGATAACAAAGCATTGTTATTATGAAAGATTTATTTTATATTATTTCAGTTAAAACATTTCTATCAAACTTATTAGGTATGCATATGGAGCTTTAACTGGTTGTTTAAATTTGAGTTGGATGACCTTTTTTATCAGGGCCGGCTTTGAGGGTGTGCAAGGTGAGCGACCGCACAGGGCTCCAAAATTTTTAAGGGCCTCAAAATTTGTCCCGTTAATAATTATATGTATGTGTACACATATTTTTCACAAAGAAAAAAGTATTTATATGAGAAAGTATCTTAAATGAGTAATATTTTAGCACGTTTAGCTAACTAATTGAATTATATATAAATGGTGACACTTTATATATAGCATTCCTTATCGAAAGGCCTCATTATTTAATTTCGTACAGGCCCTCAAAAATTTCATAAATTCATGAGACGGCCTTTTTTTTTATCTTTGCATAACCTTTGTCATGAGTGGATGAACAACAAATTACTCGATTTAATATATATGGACTTCTATAACAAATTATTTATAGTATTACTAGAAGCTTTTTGCTTATACATACATAAAAACTGCTTACGAAAGGGGCCTATTTATGGTTACCGCCCAAGGCAACCGAAATTCATGAGACGGCCCTGACTTGTATGTGTTTTTATGTGTTAACTTATATGCATCAAACGGGATCCCTTTGGGATGTTTTCCGCTGCGTATAAGAACTTTGGGTCCACATTCTTCTATGCCTAAAGCTCGTGCCAAGGAATCCGTTAGAAGCGTATCTTTATGCAAGAAATCAGCGTGATTGGTCTTTCAAAGCTTCATCTTCTTTTCTGACAACTGAAGCTTCATCATGTCTTGTTTGATCACTATTAACTTCTTTTGTCTTTGATGCATATTTTACACACGATGCAGGCTTCCTTCTTGATTTTCTTTGTAAATTCTTAGATGTAGACTTTGCGGGACTTGGAACATCGAGTGAGAAACCAGAACTTGTGGCTGGTGTAAGCTTACCTTCTTCTGGCGATGAAATGGAGAACATAGACCACTCGGATTCTTCACTTGGGAGCTTCAATAGTTTTTGCTTATTTGTTGAAAACAGCTCCATCTGCTCCTCTATGTGACATGATTCTGTTGTTAAAATCATGTGGAGGAAATTTGCTAAGGGCAATTCAGGAACTCCGGCAACAAGAAAACGAGAAAGCTCCATAGCAAGCGAGTGGGAATCTGAGTCAGATACGGGAGTTGCATACAGGATGTTGTCCTGCAGAAGACAACTGCACTCAAATTGCTTATTGGATTCAATACCAAATTTCTTTATGACGTTCTTGTAGAACAACTTTTCCACCACGACAATCTTTAGGTTCTTGAATTCAGAATATTCTTTTCGATGGAAGCTATAAATGTAGCGTTGAGCATAGGGGAGAGCCCCGTTTATGAAGTAAGCTATAAAGCTATTATCCAACAAGCCAGAGTATATTGCTTCACGAGTCACAACCTGCAGAAGCCATAAAATAGATGAATGATACAAAGTACTTCAACTTTAAATATACAATTATCCCTACTGTCACCGGCAGCACAAAACCATCTGTGACATAGTTAATGTGTTAAATGGGTTGTAAAATGAGTCAAACAAGTCGAGCTTGAGACGGGTTGTTTCAACAATCAGTTTTGTGGATAGTTAATGTGTTAAACATACATGTTAGGTTGACCGTTGACCCGCAATCAGCTTTTTGGAAAGATAATCTAATTGACATGTTTCCCTTTTAGCTAACTTTTCTGATTTCACCCATTTTACCGGTTAGGGAAGTATGTAACAAAATCAACCCATTTATAAGTAAATGGGTTGAAATCGCTACCTCTAGTTTCGTTCTGGTATTATAGCCAAACGAAAGATCACACAATGTCTTCATAAGATATAAGTTGAACCAAGAAAAACCAATATAGAAATTTTATGTTGATACAAAAGTCCTTTTTAATTCGTTCTCATAAATTTTATATTTGAATATTTGATAAACGTTAGTATGTGTGTGAGGGAGAGCGAATGTGAATACCTCAGAAAGAGAAGGGATTCCCAGTCTCCGTAATAAAACAGAAACCTTATCCCGAAGCATTTGCTTTTCTTCAATACTAAGCTGCCCAAAACACAAAAAATGAACATTTTTCATGTTCATGAATTCTTTTCTTAGCTGCTCATCGTCACACCAACATACGAGACCAAATGATTGATGCAGGGATACCCATTTATTTTGCACAGTAGGAAAGATCCTCGTTTTCCATTTCTCCATACTCTTCTTCATGTAATCAATATCTTCAGAACTCAGAACCCACGAGTCTAATCCATCACTCCATTTTATGAGAACATGGAAAAACTGACACATGAAACAAAATAACGATGAGAAAAAGCTACCTGTATATTTAAGAATAAAACGGGTCACGTGGTTTGACAGTCACCCAAAGTTATTAAAGAATAAACTACGTTTTTTAGCTGAAGTGGTAATGGGTCACATGGTTTGAAAGTCTTATATTTAAGTGCTTGCAGCTTCCTGACAGCAACTGGTCAACCCATTTAGACACGCCCACTTTGCCACCAAGAGTATATGCATAAAAAAATGTCTATATTACTGTACTCACTGTTTTAGCTGCCTGTGATGGCAAACTCTCGGTTGATAACTGTAGCAGAGACTGCAGATAGCTAAGGAGAGGAGGATTTTCAGCTACTCCAAACTCATTCACAAAAAAATTATGGAGGCGGGGATAAACATTGCATAACATCTTATTGAAAAGAGAATGAATTGACTTTGTTTGTTCTATTGAACCGAAAGAATCATGCCAATATACTTCACTGGGAGATAAAAATGAACCAGACACCACTTCATGCATGGAACTAGACGAGTGAGGAACAAATATGAAAGCTTGAGAATGCAATTTCTTGACTATCTTTTGCTTCGAGGTGCTCATCCTATTACATAAGTATGTGTAGAACTTGGACATCTGAGATACGCTGGTAAAGGTAAATTTATAAACGGTTAACAAGCAAGCCAAAGGAAAATAAAAGACACGAAAAAAATATAGAAAAAAAGAATTGCCCCATTCATACACACGCACAAAAAACATATACTTCTGAAAAACTGAAATAGTGATACCTGGCCCTGTGAGGAAACTTAGATCCTCTCCAAACTTCGAGAATTGATAAGGCATCATCAAGAGTGACTGTTTTCTTCAAGCCAATATCATTTAAAAACTTCACAGAGCTCACCTATTTAGCAACAAAAGTATAGGATATTATAGACTTATACTTCCATAGAGTTGCAACTTTTCATACGAAATAAAATTGAAGTACTAACCTTTGGAAGAGTGTATGGTACCCTGTGACCAAGAACCCTACGCACCACGTCACAGTTATGAAACAAATCTTTAGGGAAGTGAAGTCGATCATCCATACTAGAAGCCATCCATGGATAATCATGAAGCATTCTTATAACATAAGATTTATAAGGCTTGTTACTAAGATGATCATCCCATAGTGTACTAAGTACCTTTAACAGGTACTTACTCTTTTCCCTATCACCATGCGTGGTCACATGTGACAACAAATGCATTAACTCCGGAGAAGTATATTTTACGCCCTCAGCACGCTTTTCAACTTCAACTACTTGCACAAAATCAGTGACTCCTAATTTCTGCAGAAACTTTCTCCATTTCAATGTTCCATTGGATTCGCAAACCGGGTGTTTCAGATAGCCGATATCAATCTCACACCATTTCATATTGGTCCCCCCAACCAACTTGTTCATATCAACTGGATTCCCGAATTCTTCACTGAAATGAATTGGCACATCAACAAGCCGTTTGCACCCATAATTTGTGGAAATATAAGCATTGTTACTTAACTGTGAGAATAAGTGCTGCTTTTCTGCACGGCATTTGGAGCAACTTGATTCTAGATGATACATTATAAATGACAGGTACTCAATCATCAACCCCGTACTTTCCGTCAACACTTTTTCATCACATATTGACGGTAAGATGTGCAATTTAAGAACTTCATGGGCAGATAACCTCTGGACCCCAAATTTGTAAAGCATTCCGGTTATGTTTTCAGGATGATCACTGAAAAGGTCTGGATCAACTATTCTGACTTTCGGACTTGGATACAAGTTCCCAAACATTTCAAAACCAGGCTCAGCCGTAAGCAACCAGATTTCACCATCACTAATTGATGCATAATCGCCATCTAAAAGAGGAATAATCGGAAAGTGTCTGAGAGCACTTATAACATCATACTCGGCTTCATCAACCAACATCAAATACAAAACATTCATCCAAGAGGATAGCCAACTGAGGCCAAATGATTTAAGAGAATCAGCCCGACATAAAGATATCATAATTTGAACAAGAAATTTGGGTCCACATTCTTCAATGCCTAAAGCTCGTGCCAATGAATCTGATAGAACCACATCTTTATTCAAGTAGCCGACATCGAGACGCTCCCTTATCAAACTATCAGGCAACAAAGAACGGATTTGTTCTGTCCAGTTCCTCACTACTTTACATGGGCGGACCCACTCATTGCAGCCCCCTTCTAGAAGCAGACAGTTTGACTCACGCAACTTGGAGATAATCATATGTGGAAGGGAAGAAAAAAACCCGTAAACTCCCTCTCCAAGAGAAACAAAGCTCAAAAAGACGGAAACACCCCTTGCTGGATTCTCCCTAAAACATGGAAGGCTACAGAATGACAGCTCAGCACTTACGAACACATTTGGAAACTCAGATAGTAACCACTGGTTCCATGGACTATCTGCATCAACTTCTTCCATTGACGAAGAAACAATAAAATCTGCTTGGATGATAAAACCTAAACCGGAATACCCTATTGGACGAAGAAAAGCAAAAACAAGTCGTGGGTTTAGATCTGGGGTGTAGTTTCCATTATTTGAATCTTCTAACTTGAATGCCATTGATATTTCAGTTGTTTGGACATCCGGCCGGACATGAGCCGCTTGTAGTATAAACTTCTTGATAAACCAGGTTGTTTTTTCATTATTAGAAAATATATTAACCATGCCGTCTCCAACAACTTCTTTTCTCATGACTATAGAAGAACCAAGTACACGATCTATATGCTTGATACATTTAAGCTGGTGAAGGAATAGCATTACGTGCGGATGGAGTCTACGAAATATGGAAACTATATCCTCGACTGCAAGCAGTTCTTTTTTTTTTGGAAGTACCATGCACGTGTTCCAACGTTTTTCATCCTCTGGATCACTATCCGAAGCAACAATCTTGCTAAACAGACTGACATCATGCGGTGGAACAGCTGTTGTCAAACCGTCGCTTATGTTAAACTTGATATTGAACTCATTAGAATGTATTTCCGGAGCATCACTAACGCGAAATACAGATTTGAAACCAATGCCTTTGTTATCAATATACCTATCACCACTAGGTTCCTTCTTTTTGATATTGCAAACATCATCACAAAGTGCTTTCATGCTTTCAGCAGAAAATCCTTGATCATTATTCAACACTATAACACTTTTTTCTTGAAAAATGAAGGTCAGAGTCGCCTCCACATCACATGGGTACACATTTTCATCAGCATTTTGAACCTAAACATTACATAACACACAAGTGACACAACAATTAGAATTGTTGAAAGAAACAAGAAACTTGTGAAAACTTTCACATATTTTAGTCTTTTTACCATTTGAAGTTATATGCTTAAGCCAATATATAAGAATATGAACTAGTAACTAGTTACAAAATTTTAACATACAAGGTACTAAGATAAAAGTCCGTTATGCTAACAAAGTTAATTAATACTCCGTATTGTTATAAACAATAAAGTGTGTTACTTTTTCGTGCAATTTTCCCTATAACTAATGCAATACCAGAGCATCCGCAGTGGTCACTTGACCACTACCCAACGACACGTTGACTTCCTTTCACAACCACACTATCCTACCACTTTTACGCAGCGACACATTCCTTTCTCTAACACTTTCATCATCATTACTAACCACTTACTCCACTTTAATATACCGTTATATTATATAACTCTCACACACACATACCATTAATTAAAAACTATATAAAAAAAAAAAAAAAAAAAAAAAAAAAAAAAAAAAAAAAAAAAAAAAAAAAAAAAAAAAAAAAAAAAAAAAAAAAAAAAAAAAAAAAAAAAACACCGAACACTTTGGCTCAGCATAGCAACCAAGAGCACTATTTTTCCACTTCCCGGTTCCCACTATTTCTCCACTTCCCAGACGTCGACCAAGGTGCAACCATGAGCCCGGTTCCCATTTCCCACCCATAGCCCATCTCACACCATTGCGGATGCTCTTAGTGGTTGCTTAAAAAAATTAAACACTAGGGTACGTATATTTGGCAAGGAGCATTTAGCCTTTTGTATTTTTCTTAAAACACTACTTTTGAGACGCCTTTAACGTTTACATCATTTTACACTAATCCACCAAACCTCTAACTAACTGCTACTGCTAGCTTTTGCTAAACATGCATACACAAAGTATAGCTAGAAGTACTAATCAACAAAAAGTTGTACAATATATATGTTGTTTATTAATGCTTCTTGACACATATATATACTAGTAGTAAGCATGAAGATACAATTAAATAAATAAATGAACAAGCAAATAATAATAAAGATAGTAAAAGGGTATTGTATACTCACAAGTTCAAGAACAAAATTTGATCTCTGAATTATAGGATAATAACTATTGGTTGATGATGACTTGCTGACTTTTAGACCCATTATATAAAAATGGTCAACGTTAAATATATAGTAAAAACTGTAAGTCAACTACTGACAGACAAAAGTCGTCGGAAGAGTGTGGTGGACTTTGAGGATGATCAGTTTAGCTGTGTTTTTTTAGCAAGAAGACTAGAAGAGGAAGAGACATAAAAGTGTTTTTAGTTTTTGGGTAGTTATTGTCCTTTTTATTCTTTTCTTTATTTACTTTTCATTTCTTTAATATTTTCTTCTCTTTTTAAATAAAGGCAAATTTGCTTAGACCCGAAGTACTCTATATATCTTTGCATATAAAGTGCAAAAATGTATGTATTACATGAGTAGGGATCCAGTGAGAAGAAAACTTAAAATGAGAATGATAAGAAATAGCTATAACTACATACTTGATATGCATCGAGTTGAATTAGATGCATCTCTATTCATTTAGATGCGTCTCAATTAGTTTTGAAAGTGATTTTGAAGTGAAAACGATGCAAAGTAGTACTAGCAACAAATTTGACCCGTAGTGGATGAAAAATACATAGAATTCGTCTAACTTGATGAAATGCATCTAATATATGTATACGCATCTAATTTTTTTGCTAGAAAAATATATTATGATGCATCTAAAAGATTAGAGATGCATCTAATTCAAGTCAATGCATCTCTAACGTGTGGTTATAGTTATTTTTCATTCTTCTCATTTTAACTTTTCTTCTCATTTAATCCTAAGTCATACTTTAA
Organism: Artemisia annua; assembly: GCA_014162995.1. Classification (NCBI taxonomy): domain Eukaryota; kingdom Viridiplantae; phylum Streptophyta; class Magnoliopsida; order Asterales; family Asteraceae; genus Artemisia; species Artemisia annua. The sequence goes on along the minus strand of LBNU01020897.1, from coordinate 32,004 downwards.
TGTTGTTATGGGTTTTGCTAAACGCAGCTTTAAGGGTTGTGTTTAAGAAATAAAAATATAGATAATTGACTTTATATAAAGTTTGTTGAAAAATGCAAAAAGTGAATAGTTATATTAAATGTACAAACCATGGTTGTTAAGATCCTGATCATGATCTTAGAATTTTACGATTTTATAATACTAAGGCAAAAACGATCTCGATCTTACACACTATCTTAGCAAGCTTAAGATCTTATAGGATCTTGATCTTTAGCATAAGATTTTAGGATCTAATCCAATCCGATCTTACTTTTCTCGAACAACAAACTAATAAACTACTAATTTATTGATTATGTTTTATACATTAAAAAAAATGTTAATCTTCTTATACATTCCATAACTATAATTTAGGATAACATTTTCATAAAACAATCCTATAATTTTGTGCTTATAATATATACTAATTTTTATAATATTAAAAAAGCTATTAAGAAAATAACATTATTATAGGATCTTAAGATCCCGGTCCGATCTTCGATCTCGATCTTGCAAAGATGAAACGACCCTGAGTAGGATCCCGGTCTTGAAAACCTTTCACCCTACTAAGGGGGTGTTTGTTTTGGCTTATGGCTTATTTAGTTTTGGACTTATGTTTCATAAGCTCACTTTTTGGGGCTTATGTTGAAACTTTTCGGCATATATATAAAGTTTATTATGTCATAATGAACTTAAAAGCAGAAAATTTTCAAAATAAGCCACAAAAAGAGCTTATAAAACATAAGCTCGAAACTAAATAAGCCATAAGCCGGCTATATAAGCTAAAAATAGGGCTGAGCATGGTCCTGCACCAGACCAACCAAGACCGAGACCGAATTAGCCAAAAAGCCGAGACCGAGGACCGGTCCATTCGGGTAGTTTGCTCAGCCCTAGCAAAAAACAAACACCGCTAAGGGTGAGCATCTGTCCAGGACCGGACCGGATCGAACCGACAAGACCAAGGACCGAATTAGCCAAAAAGCCAAGATCGAGGACCGGACCGAATGTTGTCGGTCTGGTCCGGTCTCAATAGGTCCGGTCCAACAAAGCCAAATAACCGGTTTGTGGTTTGGACCGAATTAGCAAAAATCCAAGACTGAGGACCGGACCGAATGTGGTTTCGGTCGGTCCGGTCTGGTTTCGGTCCGGTCCGGTCCGATCGTTTGCTTAGCCCTAAACACCGCCTAACAAGCAACACCCCCTTAAAAACCATCATACCATAATCAAGCCGACCCGAGTCAACCCCATTCGTTACCAAATTACAAATAACAAAGAAAAAAAACTAGGGCTTGTAAAAATTAATTAAGCAGCAAAAAAAGAATGAGCTCATCACGTGAGAAAGACGATGAAAGAAGGACACCGACGCACCAACCGTTGCTGAGCAGCCTGGTTGTCCGTCCGACCAACGACAGTCCCGCCGGTAGCGATTACGAGCCCGGTGAAGTTCGCCCTTATTCCAACGACAACAACACCACCACCAACAATCAAGGTATATATATATATTATTTTTAGATCTGTTTTAATTAGCTCAATTTATTATATATTTATTGATTCAATTAACCTCTAAATTAGGTCAATTAGGTTATTAAATTGAGCCCTAAATTTATAATGTTTATAATAATTTACGCGTTATGTATGTTAGTTTTGATTGAATTAAGCGGGCTAACTTTTGTTGATATTAAGTCGATTAAGGGGGTGTTTGTTTCGCCTTATATAGCCGGCTTATAGCTTATTTGGTTTCGGCTTATGTTTCGTAAGCTCACTTTGTTGTGTTTTATTTTCAAACTTTTCGGCTTATATAAATATAAGCTTATCATGTCATGATAAGCTTATATAAGCCGAAAAAGTTTGAAAATAAGCCACAAAAATTGAGCTTATGAAACATAAGCCGAAAACCAAATAAGCCATAAGTATGCTATATAAACCCCAAACAAACACCCCCTAAATTAGTTTGTGATTGTATGTATGTTTGCGTGTTAGGTTATTAATTTGATATGTTGATTCAATTAATCGCTAAATTATTGAATGTGATGCGTTTACGTGATTTGTTACAAATCAGTTTTTTGTCGTGTTTATACTAACGGGGGTGTTTGTTTCGGATTATATTGCTGCCTTATGACTTATTTGGTTTTCAGCTTATGCTTCATTAGCTCACTTGTTGTGGCTTATTTTCAAACTTTTCGACACTTTTCAACTTATATAAAGGTTATATAATATAAGCCGAAAGTTTTGAAAATAAGCCACAAAAAGTGAGCTTATGAAACATAAGCTGAAAACCAAATAATCCATAAGCCCACTATATAAGCCGAAACAAATACCCCTTAATTTGTTCGTTATATGTATGTTTAACTAATCATCTAATTTGATTTAGTTTAGGTTTTATCTGATTTTCATATAGTTTGTAGGATTTAGCTTGATTAATTTGTGATTTTATGTATGTTATTATGTTGAATTGATTTGTTGATTGAATTAAGCTCTAAGTTGTTGAAATTATGGATTAAATATTTAAATGAGCTGGTAATTGTAACGCTTTGATTTTTCTATTGATTGAAAATGGTGTTACCATGCAATGTTGTGATTGACAAGAAAAGTTTCTGAATACGAAAGCGATAATGTAAACTGTTAGTAATGGAGTACTTTCGAGTAGGGCTCTAGATAATTAGGCTAAGCTTGAGCTTGACAAACTTTCATGCTGCAGGCTCGAGCTCGGCTCGAAAAGTTTTGATTTTGCGTGAAAAACTGTTTTTATTAATAAATTTGTGTCAAGTACATGTGAACTTTAATTTGATATCTCAAGTATGTATAAAGCTTGACATAAATCAAAATCCATTTAAAAATATCTAGAAGTAATAAAATCTGGTGATAACGTCAATTGAAAACTCTTCATTATTAATATACTTTTAAATAAACAAATAGATATTGCACAAGGCTCTAAAAGCTTGAGCCTTTGTGAGCTCGAGCTCGGCTAGTGATATAATTTTAGCTTGTTTTAATGCTCAAGCTCGATGAAAACACGACTCAAATGAAATGTTTCTGAATACGAGAGTGGTGATAAAATTATTTATATTGGTGTACGTTGGAGTATGGCTCTAGGTAAGCTAGTTAAACTCGAGCTTGACGAGCTTTCTTGATGCAGGCTTGAACTATGATCAAAAAGCTCGAATATGTATAAACAAGTATTTTTATAATTTATTTTATGTTAAACATATATAAAATTTTAATTTGATACCGAAACTTATGTCAAACATATATATAACATACATTAAAAGCTTGAGCATAAGTCAAAATCCATTTAAAAACACCTAAAGAATACCTAAAAGTAATAAAATCATTGTGAATATATTTTTAGAAAGTGAAACTTGTCTTTGTAGAATAGGGGATAGACTTACGTCAATATGTAGCTAGTTACGATTATGTTTTATAGATAGGGTCTGGTCTGTTAAGATACCCTGACGACTTTTTGGTGATTTTTGATGAAATAAAAGAATGACTGGACAAAATGGAAATTTTAAAATGGCATTTTTTTATATTTCAGTTTGGATGAAGCTTTACTGTTATTCTGTTTGTGTTGACATAAGTTAATTTGTCGTTTATTGTGTATTGAAAGTCTGTCGGTTTAGGGCGTCCCCACTTTAGGGAGCTTTCTCATTTTCATGGTGTGGTGCTTGTTCTTGCCACTTTAATCTCTTAAAATGCGACTGGCCATAGTAATAATGTTTGATATTACATGATCAAAATATTAAGATTCCACGATATACTTTAGAGTAACTTGTGAGACTTCTCGCGTTACTTTATCTCATTTACTCTTTTCGTGAGTGATTGATAGGAGTTAGAAGCAGTATCATTATTGCTTAAACATTACCCTGGTTCTAAGCTCTAACTTCTAACTATGCTGCAAGACGGCAATTGCAGCATGTTTCCTTTCATTGTGTGGAGCAGTACTGCAGTACCCATTTTGGAGTGTTCATTTGTGAATGATTTTGCTATTGTGTTTTACAGCTGAGAAAAGATGGCTGGTGCAAGAACTTGAGATCTTGAGGAAGCCGGTTATTTTGTTTGAATGCTGGTATATATGAATTTGGGTATTGGGAAATGTTTATTTGGGTTTTGAGTGGGTCAAATTTAATTAGAGGACACCAATACATGGTCCATTTAGGGTCGGGAACTCAATTCCCATGCTGTCATTGGGGTCTAATATGCTTGGCTATAATGAAAATGGTATCTGCTATAAGGTCTTGAAAATAATGGGCGGTTGTATGACACCTCTTGAAGAACATATTCTGGTCACTTGTGGGTGGTTTGTAGTGTTCAAGAGAAAGGAAATTGAACACTTTGCCGGAGGGTGTACACTTTTGGATGCATGTGGTGGTTAATTCGTTAGTTATTAGGAGCAATTCCTGTCTCAAATTCAGAACGGTGTGGAGAGGCATTTTATGCTAAAGACTGGTTTTAGGTTTGCTTCATAATATTATTTTGGGTTTTATTTTGACTACTCCATCAGTCAGTAGGGGGGTTTCCAAGGAATTGAATAAATCGATTGAATTTTACGATTGCCCTGAAATTTTTTATGTTTAGTGGGGTCAAATTGACAAGCCACGTGGTAGGTGCTTCCCTTGGTCTTGGTGGTTGATATTTATGAACCGGGTTTTAATTTTGAGGACTTTGTATGGTAAACACTAGTATATATAATAAGGTAGCTAGGTATGGGTCCTGTTGTTGACGGGTTATATATGGTATGTTGATGTACTTGAGACTCCTATCGGTAAGTCGATCTCGGCTGGTTATTAAAAGGTACATTGAGAGCAGTTATTGCGTGGGGTTTGATGTTCCTTCTTTTTGCCAAATAATGGGTGTGTAAATATTAATTACTGTTCTTACAGATTGGTTAAGTTGATTTTCTATGGGCAAAATACTTGGGTTTTCCCTTGTATACAGTTTGGTGTTACATTATTTTAATGCTTTGGACTTAACTGGCTTTTCAGGGTATAGAATGCGTGCAGGTTCTGCATCACCTGATCGTCGTCGAAATGGAAGTCGTGAGTACAGTCCTGACTACGAGAATTCAGTTAGCCCACCTCGCGATCGTGGATTTGGTAGAGGGAGAGACTCTGGCAGGTATCGAGATTATTCACCACCTCATCATGGTCGTGGCAGGTTTGGTGGTGGCAGGTTTGGTGGCGGTAGGTTCGGTGGTGGCAGGTTTTATGGTGGTAGATTTGGTGGCGGCAGGTTCATTGGTGGCAGATTTGGTGGGGGCAGGTTTGGCGGCAGGTTTGATGGTGGCCCTATGGGTGCTGGTTACAGAGGTGATATAATACCTAAAAATAACCCCAACGTCCGTCCAAGAGAAGGAGATTGGATGTGCACTGATCCTGCGTAAGTTGTCTGCTTGCTCTAGTTCATGTTTTTGCATGGTAAAATTAGAAGTGGTGATTTCGACCTTCTTATATACGAATGGGTCGATTTGGGTCTTTTTATGAAACTCTGAATGGGTCGAATGGGTTAAACTAAAAGGTTAAAGTAAAAAGGATATGGGTTCAAATAGGGCTGAAAGTATAACCGATCATATTTAATAGCTGCATGTCTGCAACCTTAAAATCTGAATATTTCCATAGTGTGACAGCGAGTTTGTGGATTGTTACTTTGGCATGTGCATGTGATTAGTTACAGGTAATTATTTGGGTCGAATTGAGCTGGGTTGGACCAGCCCACGAACACTTCTCTATCTATTTAATCAAAGTGCTTAGTCATTGTTACAAAAACCATTTAGTTATGAAAAAAAAAAAAAAAAAAAAAAAAAAAAAAAAAAAAAAAAATCCAGGGTAAAAAAAAAGGGGTTTATTTGACTTCACTTCCCATTTGACCATTGTGATTAAAACATACCTTTCTCTCATCCAATTATAGGTATATGGGCCAAAATTGTCACATCTGACATTTTTCGTATTTGATGGTCATTCGATTCTTTCATCGAGCAACTTTCACATGTTTCTTACTTGTTTCTTTTTGTGGCTATTATCTCAGATGCAACAACCTGAACTTCGCCAGGCGCGATAGTTGTAACAACTGCCATCGACCCCGTTATGCACCTCCCGGGAGTCCTAGGAGGGGGTACCCTGGCCCACCTCTCATGCCTCGCCGTTTTCCTGGACCACCAATGGACCGGTCACCCGGCAGATCTTTCAACGGCTACAGGTCCCCACCTCGAGGTTTTGGTAGAGATGGTCCTAGAGATTTTGGGATTGCAGGTCCGCATCACCCCAGGCATGAAGGACGGTTTCCAAACAGGGATCATCACAGACCTGACTACTTTGATGATGACATGAGGGACAGGAACAGGTTTGATAGACCAATGCCGCCACCACTGGAGTGGGGAAGAGACAGAAAAATGTTCGACAGGCGGCCACCACTATCTCCACCTGGACTTCCTTCACCACCTCCAGCTGCGCGTGGTGGACGATGGATTCGTGATGAGAGAGAAAGGAGCAGGTCTCCCATTAGATCTCCTATTAGGTCTCCACCAGCTAAAGAGTATAGGCGAGATGCTTATGTGGACAGGGGGCGAGATGAGCGCAGGGGTGTGTCTCGTGATCCATATTAAATAAAATGGATCCAGGTATTTTAGATAACAGTAGTGAACTTGTGAACCATCAACTGATTGTGTTTTGGATGTGTTGTCATGTTGTGCACTCTAAATAGATAATTGGTATGTTGTGGTTGTTCCATTTTGGCTTACCATGTGTGTTCATGTTTTACTTTTCAAATGGCTGGAAGATGGCATACAAAAATAGTTATTTACTAAGGGTGACCAAAATCAGAAAGGTGACACAAATTGTAAGATGCGATGTACTTCACAAAGTGACAAAAATTAGAGGTGGATTTCTATCAAAATAGTCACAGGTTAAACATAGTTATTTGCCAACAATATCATAAAATTGTGGGAGTATATAGTTTATAGTTTTGTGTTGTATGAAAATACTTGTTAGTTTTGCAACTTCTGTTGGATTCAATCCAAAAATTTGCAGGATTGATGGCTATTTTGGCAAATGTATAACTGTATATAGACTTTCTACTCGTTTTTTGTTTATCTTTCTCGAACCCACTTGCACACTCTCGTGAGTTTAAGATTCTTAAGACAACCTAACTAGCATCATCGTCCCGCACCCTCTTCAGGAGGTTTCTGTTCATTTTTTGTTTCGATTTCAGGTTCTAAGCTGATCCTGGTTTTGTTTTGATTATGAGTTTTTGTTTCGGCTTGTCATTGCATATTTTTAGTGTGATTTGAGTTTCCGTCTCTATTTTTATTTTTGTTTGATACTCATTTAGTTTTAGTAGCAAATCAAGTGAAGGATATATAGAGTAACAAAACCAAAGTTTGATGAAGAAATTAACAGATACTTTTAAGTATAGTGACAAGTCTATAGCTTAAAGTAGTAACAGATCTTGTGTTGGCAATACGTATTTCGCTTCTTGGAAATACGTACTTCGCTTCTTGGAATATAGTAACAGCAAACGAAAACTAGCTTCTTAGAACAATGATAATGGCAAACATTTAAAACTCCATTTTGGAGGTCTTTAACTAAATCCGGGAAAGATATGTAAGGTAAAATGTAACCGGTGATGAGAAAAATAATAAACATAGCCAGATATGTTTCACAAACTTATTTCAACAACGGATACTATTCTTATTTCACAAAGTAGTGATGTATCACCATCGCCTACATACGAGACCTTGAACTTGCAGATGTCGATAATGGAGCACTCTGCAAAACCAATAAGTATATCAGAATCTTTACATGCGGAAAAAACAGACAAGGAGAAGCTAGTAAAAGGCTGAGGGTTATGTTCTCACCAGTGGGACACCGTTTCTCGCTCTTTCTTCAAGAAATCTTGATGGTTTGTAGAAGTTGCTGTATTTTTCAGACCATTTCTTCAAACTTTCATAGATGTGTTTAGCCCCAACCAAGTCTCCCCAGAATACAATACCACCACTGCGATAAAAATAACAAGGATGATTTTATCATTGTGTGTCCTTGACATATGAGAGAAAACATGTCCGATATAAGAAACTAACCGGTAAGAAGGAAAACTCATCCCAAGGACAGATGCAACATCAAGATCTGATGCCCGAACCACAACTCCTTCCTCAATAACACGACAAGCCTCATTCACAACTGGGAACAATATCATCTCCACGATTTCTTTGTCGGTAATGGATATAGGCTGCCATTTCATGTTTCAGGAAACAAGTTAGTTACAGGTTGGTGCTATGTGTTTAGGTCAATTTGACTTAAGGTAAGATGGGTGGGTCCTACCTTTCCTCCCGGCATAATGTTGACTTGTCTTTTAGCTTCCTCAATGATGGGGAACACTTGGGGGTCGGGTTTTGGCTTACTACCCTTCTCATAAAGGTAATATCCTTTTCCATTATTTTTACCTGAAACAACAGTCTCGTGTTAATAAAAAAGTTTTGCTTTCAAGATCATAACAAATGGAAGTTCTTATAGCACATGAAAGAAATTACCATTTCGTCCACTTTTAATCAGAAGATCAACTATAGGAGAGCGGAATGTTCGGTCAGGAAAAGCGTTGGCGAATTCTTTACCTACAGCAACAGCTACACCATATCCAGCTAGATCTTGTAGCCTACAATCACAAAGAGTTTCAAGGTCAACATATTGGTTTCCAACTTCAAATGTGCAAAAAAGTTGGCAACAAACTAAAAAACAATATATTATAATTTTTCCGTCAATTTTGAAGTTAAAAATGAGCAGTTTGACTTTTGAAGTCTTCGAGGTGAGTAGGTGAGTCACTTACTGGAAGGGTCCCATGGGGAGACCAAAGCTGCTGATCAATCTGTCAATTCTAAACAAATCCACACCTAAATGAAGCAAAATATGGGCGCCCTGAGTGTATGGAAAGAAGGTGCGGTTTACTGCAAAGCCAGTACAATTTCCAACAACAACGGGAGATTTTTTGATTTTCTTCCCAACGGTCATAAGGTCTAGGATCACTTGTGCAGAAGTCTTTTCAGTTCGGACTATCTCAAGTAGAGGCATCACGTGAGCCGGGCTGTACTCATTTTTCAAAAGGATAAATGTCAGTTCATTATTGACAAAATGAAGAAGTTAAAAGATAAGTTTTAACGGATTGTGTGGTGTAACCTGAAGAAATGGGCCCCCACAACTCGATCTTGAGATTTTATTTTCTCTCCAACTAAATTGAGGTCGATGGTAGATGTGTTAGTTGCCAAAATGCAATGAGGGGGGCACACTTTCTCGATCTCGCTAAAGATCTTTTGCTTCAATGGGACATTCTCAATAACTGCCTGCAATCCCGATCAAGAAAATGGAGAAGTTACCAAATAATGTCTTTGAAACGTCTATATTATTATGTTATTAGAAAACGTAAAACAACTAGTAAAAGACAATCTAAATAATAGGAACATACCTCTATAACCATATCCACATCTCTGAATTCTGAGTAGTCTAATACCCCTTTTACCATCGACAAGGCTTTTTCAGCTTGGGCCTGTCCTAATCTTTTCCTCGCGACCAAACCTCGAACATTACCTATCAAACAAAGTATCACAGTAAGGGTGTCATAACTACAGAAATTTATTATGTAACATGAATAGTTGCATTAGAAGTGACAAAATGAACTGGTCATGTGACGGATCAAGATCAACATGGGTTCACGTCAAAACATGTACTTTTGGTGCCCAGAAACAATTTTCATCCATGATTATTTTCAGTAAATTATAAATATCCAGTGTGTCAAATAAGATTCTAAAACTACATTAATAATCTTAATTTTTTTTAATAAAGTGATTAAGGGCGTTTTATGCATCAAAAATGAAGTTCTGGCTACATTCAACTTTTTTGAACCTTTTAACCCGCTTTCATCGAAATTGTGATTAAAATATACCCATTTGCCCCGTCAGAGAAAATCACAACCAGAATCGACCCGTTTCAGTAAAAAGATAGAAATTGCCACCCCCTAATTGTAAAGCAACTACAATATTCGCTCAATAAATAGAACTACTGATTAATACCTTCTATCGTCTTTATTCCCTTCTGAAGATACTCAGAGTTGACTTCCTTAAGAACAACGTTTATGTTGCCAAGGATAAGAGCTGTGGCTATTCCTGATCCCATTAGACCTCCACCAATCACAGCCACTTTCTTGACGGCCCTTGGCTTGAGACCAACATCGGTAACTTTGGGTACCTATTGATGAAAACCAAGTTTAAATTGTAAAAATTCCGACAATTGAGAATATAATATAAATTTTCTGTACATTTTAATTAATTATTGTACCTTTGAGATTGTACGTTGTGCAAAGAATATATGAACAAGACCCTTTGATGTGTCTGAAACAACAAGCTGGTTGAACGCCTTAACCTCCTGAGGAACATAACATCACATCTTTAGCTTCGTAACACAATATATTTTCAAGGGTGTTAGGATGTGCATTTTGAAAGCGATTATGTGACTGAATAATCATGATCAGATATTCACTCTAATCAAATATGCTACAAGAGATGGTGTTTAGACTTTGGATTACAAATTTTGAGTATCAAAGAATTGTAATAGCGGTATAAGGGTATATAAGTACTACTTATCCTCAGATAATCAATAATGTTGCCAGGGACGGATCCACATGACTGCATGAGAGCTGGGTGTGGCACGGGCCACACCCGATTTTAGGTCACGAAGTGTAAATTTTTTTATAAAATATGTGTTATCAGGGCACATGCAACCCCCAATTTTACGTAATAAATTCTTTATTCAGGGCAACTTTAGCACTAATAATTATTAAAAAAAATTGTGCAACACCCTCTAAAAAACCCTGGGTCCGTCTCTGATTGTTGCACAAATGATCAAGTGACCGCCAATAAATCAGACAAATCATATGCAAAGTAGATTACTCAAACACTAGAAATTGATTATTGTAAACCGATTTTAGAACACAAATCCAGAAAGTAGATGAAGTCAATATACCTTCAAAACGCCAGCGTATCCTCCATGAACAATGCCTTCCTCAATCACATCAAGACAAGCTTGATGCTGTGGCATATTCGGAGCCGTCCGTTTGACTAACTGTCTAGCATTTTTAATTATTTCACGTGCTTCAGAAAGGGAACCAATCTTGTCTGTCCTATGAAGTGAGCGGACCCATGGTTTCCGTGCCTCTGCTATGTCTAACGCCCATTGCCTTGATACTTTCAGTAAATCTTGAGGAGGGACAATAGCATCGATAAGACCTAGCTTCAACCCTTCCTCGGAGAGTATCGGTTTAGACGTCTACAAATAAAATGTTAATATCAATATCAATCAAGTTTAGAAAGTTTATGATGACTAAAGAATATTTGATATTAAAGAAGCTCACCAACATCATGTCAATTGCCTTCGACAACCCCAATAGCCTAGGAAGTCTCTGGGTACCTTCAAAAACCATATCTTATATTTTAGCAAACTTTTTTTTAGATCATATAATGCGCCATGCGGTGTTAGAATGTGTGAATTAAAATTGCTCAAGTGATTTTAAATAATCAGAATCTGATAATTACTTTAACAAAACACTTGTGTTTAGATGTGCTTCTACGAATAAATTGACAAAAACGACAATTTTTTATTTCAAAAACGTAGAAGCGGTTTGTGAAATGGAGAATATAAGTCACTCAAGATAGTTTACAAAGACAGCCAAATACAAAATTTCATATACTTGATTTGGTGCAGCTGGTATGAACCAATTTATCCAAACTGATTAATGGATAATCAGAAGCAGAATATGTTTTATCCAAACGTTATATAATTAGTTCCAAAATGTATATGTACCTCCAAAGCCTGGCATCACTCCAAGAGACAATTCAGGCAAGCCGAGTTGAGTTTTGGGAGCTGCAACACGGGCATGGCAACCCTGCATAAAATAAAAAATATATTTAGTTTTTTTTTTTTTTTTTTTTTTTTTTTTTTTTTTTTATAAATAAATTTGCGAAAAATAATAATTTAAGCTTAAAAACTACAAACCATTGCAACTTCTAGGCCACCCCCGAGTGCAAGACCTTGTACAGCAGCAACTATAGGTTTCTTGCAATCTAAGTGTACCAAAAAAAAAGGAAGTGTCAAGAAACCAAGAGCATAACATGAAAAACTAGTATTTCAGAAATTAAAAGCTAAACTTAAGATAAAACCTTCGAGCGTGTTGGTCACGAGGGCAACAGATACATCAGGTAGAACAGATATGTCTCCTGCCATGACAATTGTTAGAATTTCACAAATGAACAAAGAATCACAAAGATCACTAGCTTGTAGCAAAGATGATATCCAATGAATTCGTACCAGTCTTGTGAACTTTCTGAAAAACGTTGATGTCAAATCCACCGGAAAATCGACCATTCTTGCCTTCATAAAGTAACAGAATCCAAATTTAGTGATGGAAGTCATTTAACATTATTTTACAAGAACTATAAATTTTCAAAGATGCATTTTATTTCATAATTATTGGATCCTCTTGGCATCTCTTATATTGGTGTAACATTTGCTCAAGAACAAAGAAAAATGTTCCTCGAATAACCTAATGCATTTCTTGAATTTTAGTGATTCTTTTAGTAGCATTTTCATTTTCTTAAATCGTGTTGTGATGGTAATGTTTGTTGAGTATTTGCTCATTAGAGCTTTACATACTTCTTATCTAACCCATTAGACAATATGCATGTTGCGTTGAACCTATGTTTCAAAGACACACAATGCCATATGATATTTTCAGATTCATTACAACATTATTGTTAGGCAAAACGCAATGATTAAAGAGCATAATAATCACGTGAACACAACGAATTCATGTGGCTCAACATCCACAGGCAATAACGTTTCTCTTATATGACATAAGGCTTTTCAAGTGTATAATCATGGAATCCAAGCTTGAAACATCTACAGTCGTAAATGGGAGCTAAACTGATCCAGGATCACAGCCCATGACATATACTTATCAAACTGAAATTCCACTCGCTCGTGCTCCCACAATTCGGGTAGGATTAAATCCATTCGAATCGCCAAACACTTCCAACTCACACTTCAGCAATCATGTCATAAGATTTATTCAGTTTTACCAAACACTAAATAGTTAAAATACTAACTTTAGTCATTTTAAGTCAAACCTTAATCGTTTATGTTCTACCAAAAAAACAAAATCGACAAAAAAATTGGATTCGAGAGGTTAGAGATTACTTTCTTTGTCAGGCTTTACAAAACATACCTTAAATCATAAACAAAATAAAACAATTCAATATAATGAAGATTAAAGTTATATAATCTGCGTTTAAAAAATTATTACCAGTCAAAACGATAGCTTTTACATCATCCCTCCTCACAGCTTCTGCAAACTTTTCCTTTAGTCCAGCAAGAACTTAACAACCAAAAAACAAAAATCAATCAAACAAAATATATACGAAACCCCATAAATTAAACAAAAATTAAAATTAAACCCAAGTGAACTAAAGAAACCAACTTTTACCAAAAAAAAAAAAAAAAAAAAAAAAAAAAAAAAAAAAAAAAAAAAAAAAAAAAAAAAAAAAAAAAAAAAAAAACAGAAATTTAGATTAAACCCAATTGACCTAAAGGCCTAACATGCACAAAAACACAGAAACTAAACAAAAATCAAGATTTCACCCAACTGTAATTAAGATACAATTTCTACAAAAACCCTGAAATGATACTACTATTAAAATTTAACAAAAACACAATTGAGAATTATATAAAAGGTGCATATTTGTACCAATAAAAAAAATCAATATTTAACCCAATAAAGCTAAAGAACCAACTTTTACAAAAACCCAGAAACTATACTAAAATTTAATTAAAACCCATTTGAATTCAGGCAAAACCCAATTAAAATAAACTATCTTCCAAAAAAAAATCAAGAAAATTTACAGAAATCAAGATTTAACCCAATTTTGCTAAAGAACCAATTTTTACAAAAACCCAAAAACTATATTAAAATCAAAGCAAAACCCATTTTAGATTCATGATAAAGGTGCATACTTGGACTAATAAACAAAAATCAAGATTTAACCCATTTGAGCAAAAGAACCCATTTTTACAAAAACCCAGAAATGAAAATGAAATCTAAGCAAAACCCAGTTGAGATTATATAAAAAAAGGAGCATACTTGGAACAGCTAAAGCATTAACAGGAGGGTTAGAGATGGTGATCAAAGCAACACCATCTGAACCCACTTCCATTGTCACTATTACTTCCCCCATGATTATTATTATGTGCACACAATAAAAACTAGAATTATGAGTCTATTTAAGTCAACTATATAAAGAAGAATATGAAATGATCACGAAATGTGTATGTGTAGATATATATAAAAGAAGGTGAGGAGTGTGGATTTGACCAAATGGGAATGCTCTTGATTTGTTTGTTTGTTGCCATTTTTAAAGATCATGGGCTGTTTTGGTAATAACTACTGATTTTTTGTCTTACAAAAATAAATATTAAAATATGTAGAAAAATGTCATTTTATCACTTTGGCTCACAAACCTATGCTTAAATGATTTGGTAAATGATTTGGTCTTGACCCCAAGGGCATGGTCATCTAATTAAAAAACCATTTCAGTTTGTATATCAACGTCAAGTCAGTTTTTTCTTTTCGTTCAGTTCCTCTCACTTCACTTCACTTTTTAGTAGACATGATCACCTTAACTTCATTTTTCATTAAAATATTCACTTTATACAAATGTACTCTCACTAAATATTTCACACACACTCAAAAAAAAAAAAAAAAAAAAAAAAAAAAAAAAAAAAAAAAAAAAAAAAAAAAAAAAAANCCCCACACACACACACACCTGAAACCCCCTTCCTTTCTTGCCGATTAGCCTAAAAGATAAGAGTAGAAGGTGTCGAGGGACTTACAAGGCTCGCGTTATAGAAGAAAAAAAAATCATTTCAAATTTATTTTCTTACCACTCAGAAGTTATAACATAACCCCAAAACATGCTCCCACCATCACTTAAGTTATTCACCACATTCTCAGCCACAAATAACTCAATAAAACACAAATCAACACAAAAAAAGAAAACAGAAATGCCGATAACTCGGCTGGTGGCTATGACGCTGACCATTATAACATCAACTTGGGTGTCGACTCGCGTCATAGGACCATATCGCGCCCTATGACTTGCGACACTAGGTACTCTAAGAATAAATTGTTTCTCTTTTTGCATGTAATCAAGTGTTTAATTAAAGATAAGATCCTTCGATATTTCATTGTGAACATAATAAAGCATTTTGAGTGTTTTGTGAGATAAAAGTATACTCTTTTTGCGTGAAAGTAAATATTTATTTTTATAAATGCACAAAATTTTAAAAAATTTCACTAATTGTACTTTTTACTAATTAAATATCATTTTCACTAATTAAACTCTTTTCTAATTGGTTAAAATGCAAAATGAATATTTATTTTGGAACATCCAAAATAAAGATGGATATTAATAACGGAATGAGTAATACCCGGTATTTTCGTGAGACCTTTGTTTTGCTTATGATGATATTATGTTTTAAGTAAGCTAACATGACCCATTATGTACAATTTCAACAAGAAGACATGGTGCAATTATAAAAAGATCGATGCATTTGAGTAGTTGACATAATTTTATATAGGCTATGTTTGGCGCAAAGCTTTTTAGAGCTTTTTGGGGCAATGAGCGGTGAGCAATGAACTTTTTGAATTTTAGTGTTCGTTTGGCATGAGAGATGTGAGCTCTGCTATTTTTTAGGAAAGCTCATTTTTTCAATGCTTCTTTATGAAGCTGTGAGCAGTGAGCTGTGGCTACTGCTCACAACTCACAGCTACTGCTCACAGCTACTGCTCACTGCTACTGCTCACTGCTATTTTTGCCAAACATAGCCATAGCATGTAAGAAAAGGTAATGTGATTCACGGGCATCCATGGCCCCCTTTCAGCATGTACCTAAACTAAAGTCTGAACAAAAATGAATGAGAACCCACTTAGTAACTTTGGCCTATCATTGATGAATGCAATGTAAAGTCTTTTTACATGTCTGAAAATGGAGCAAATGTACGTGAAATATGAGGTGAGTGGGAGTTTATCCCACACTGTTGAGAAAACAAACTTTGAATGTCGATATAACTGATGCTTTTATCAAATCATTAATATGTTGTTTTAATGAAAATGAGATTATCTGAAGATGAGTTGTGTAAATTGCACAATTCTCCCATTTTATTCCATCAGAATTTTTTTTTTTCGTAACTCTCTTGTGCGTCATTTTTACAAGGGTTTTGCTAAACATTGCCTACTAAGCAATGATATCCATTAAGTCTGCGGTCATTTTTATAATACTGTTGGAATGAATTGCTGCGAGTCTTCCGGCAATGATATTCATTAAGTCTTATCGAAAGTATTTCCTACTCTTTCTTTGAAGATATAGATTGCAAGGCCCCGTTTGGTTCACGGATTTGTAGGATTTTAATGGAATTGAAATCTGATTCCATTCCATAAAATGTTGGGATCGAATTTGTAAAAGCTTTAAACGATTCGAGCATAAACGAGTTCAAGCTAGAGTTTTATATACAAAGATCGACTAGTCTAACGAGACTTAGAAATATAAACATTATACATATGCATATGTTGCGTATGCATATAAGTATATGAACTCGAGCATAGTGTGCTTAAAAAGTTTGATTTGAGCTTTAAATCATTTAGCTAGCCATCAAAATGAGTCGAGTCTGACCAGAGCTCAAACTTGTATAACTTGTTACAAGCCGAGCTTGAGATTTATTATTATAAACGAGCGGAGCTTGAGCTCCAACATGATCAAACTTGGTTTAACTTGTTTTCACCCCTAATTTTATCTTATCCCGTAAAGGATAAAAACAAATTATCTCTTTCTTTACATGTAGTCCAGTGTTTAATTATTCTATACGAACAATATTAAATCAGAACTCACTTTTTATTTTGGCAAAAGTTGATGAATGAAATATAAAGCCTTTTTACATGTCTAAACTGGAGCTAATGTACGTGTAATATGTAATCTTAAACTGAGGTCCTTGCAATGAGAAATCAACCAAAGAAAACCGGATCAGTTAATCCCACATTGTTGAGAAAGCAAGCTTTTGATGTCTATATATGTAAATGAATTAATGCTTATATCAAATCCTTATAATGTTGTTTGAATAAGAATGTGTTTATCATAAAGGTGAAATTGTGGTGGAATTGCACAGCTTCTCTTTGCGATATCATATTCTTATTAAAAAAAACATTTTTTTGCAAAGTTTTGGTCACATGGCTTTTCGTTTTTATCCATTTAAAATTTTGTTCATGCGTCGATGTTTCTATCGTAAAGAAAAGTTATGTTGCAAATTGCATATATTTAAAACAAATTTTGGTCATCTCAGGTACCTCTACTCCGTTCCTTCTAGCGTGAATATATTTTTGAGATGTATGGAGAGCTCGAGTGAAGTTTCTTCGGTCGGTTTTTACTTTTGGCCGACACTGCAGTTAGGGCTCGGGGTTGGGACTCAACTTCCCTATTTCGAGCTTCCGTCAGATATATATAAAAGAAGGAGAGGAGTATGGATTTGACCAAATAAGAATGTGATTTGTTTGTATGTTTGTTGCTATCTTTATAATCATGGGTTGCTTGGTAACTATATCAATTTATAAAATTAGAGAAAGAGTTTATTTCATTTTATCACTTTGGCTCACAAACTTGTGCTCAAATGATTTTATCTATCGGTGGAAACGAGTCAAGTAGCTCGTAAATGTTGGGGGTCGAATTGGTAAAAGCTATAAATGATCCGAGACTAAAGTTCGAGCTAGAGTTTATATACAAAGATTGACTAGTCTAACAAGAAGAAATATATACATTATACATACATAAGTTGCGTATACGTATAGGTATATATAAATGAACTTGAGTATAGTGCATGTGATTAAAAAGCCGAGTTTGATTCGAGCTTTAAATCGTTTAGCTGTCATCAAAGTGAGTCGAGCCCGAGCAGAGCTCAAACTTGTATAATTTGTTACAAGCCGAGCTTCATCTTTATTACTATAAAAGAGTGGAGCTTGAGCTATGACATGATCAAACTCGGTTTGACTTGTTTTCACCCCTAATTTTATCTTATCCCGTAAAGGATAAGAACAAATTATTTCTTTCTTTACATGTAGTCAAGTGTTTAATTATCCTATATGAACAATATTAAATCAGAACTCACTTTTTATTTTGGCAAAAGTTGATGAATGAAATGTAAAGCCTTTTTACATGTCTAATACAATGGAGCTAATGTACGTGTAATGTGTAGTCTTAAACTGAGGTCCTTGCAAAGAGAAATCAACCAAAGAAAACCGGATCAACTGGGTCAATCTCACATTATTGTTGAGAAAGCAAGCTTTTGATGTCTATATATGTAAAAGAATTAATGCTTATATCAAATCATTATAATGTTGTTTGAATAAGAATGTGTTTATCATAAAGGTGAAATTGTGGTGGAATTGCACAGTTTTTTCTTGTGATATCATATTCTTACTGAAAAAAAAAATTTGTCAAGTTTTGGTCACCTGGCTTTTTCGTTTTTATCCATTAAAATTTTTGTTCGTGCGTCAATGTTCTATCGTAAAGAAAAGTTATGTTGCAAATTGCATATATTTAAAACAAATTTTGGTCATCTTAGGTACCTCTACTCCGTTCCTTCTAGCGTGAATATATTTTTGAGATGTATGGAGAGCTCGGGTGAAGTTTCTTCGGTGGTTTTAATTTTGGCTGATACTGCACTTAGGGCCGAGGTTGGGACTCGACTTCCCTATTTCGAGCTTCTGTCAGATATATATAAAAGAAGGAGAGGAGTATGGATTTGACCAAATAAGAATGTGATCTGTTTGTATGTTTGTTGCCATCTTTATGATCATGGGTTGTTTGGTAACTATATCAATTTATAAAATTGGAGAAAGAGTTTATTTCATTTTATCACTTTGGCTCACAAACTTGTGCTCAAATGATTTTATCTACCAGTGGAAACGAGTCAAGTAGCTCGTAAAATGTTGGGTGTCGAATTGGTAAAAGCTATTATTGGTCCGAGCTTAAAGTTCGAGCTAGAGTTTATATACAAAGATCGACTAGTCTAACGAGGAGAAATATATACATTATACATACATATGTTGCGTATACGTATAGGTATATGTAAATGAACTCGAGCATATTGTGCTTAAAAAGCTGAGTTTGATTCGAGCTTTAAATAGTTTAACTCGTCATCAAAGTGAGTCGAGCCCGACCAGAGCTCCAACTTGTATAATTTGTTAGAAGCCGAGCTTTAGATTTATTATTATAAACGAGCGGAGCTTGAGCTCTGGTATGATCAAACTCGGCTCGACTTGTTTCAACCCCTAATTTTATCTTATCCCACAAAGGATAAGAACAAATTATTTCTTTCTTTACATGTAGTCAAGTGTTTAATTATTCTATACCAACAATATTAAATCAGAACACTTTTTATTTTGGCAAAAGTTGATGAATGAAATATAAAGCCTTTTTACATGTCTAAAATGGAGCTAATGTACGTGTAATCTGTTGTCTTAAACTGTGGTCCTTGCAATGAAAAATCAACCAAAGAAAAACGGATAAGTTAATCCCACATTGTTGAGAAAGCAAGCTTTTGATGTCTATATATGTAAAAGAATTAATGCTTATATCAAATTCTTATAATGTTGTTTGAATAATAATGTGTTTATCATAAGGTGAAATTGTGGTGAAATTGCACAATTTCTCATTGTGATACTCATATTCTTATTAAAAAAAAAAAACATTTTTTTGCAAAGTTTTGGTCACCTAGCCTTTTTGTTTTTATCCATTTAATTTTTTTTTTTCGTGCGTCAATGTTTCTATCGAAAAGTAAAGTTATGTTGCAAATTGCATATCTCATTCTCCGTAATATGTGTACTCTTAATTAGTCTTAACGCATTTTAAAATAAATTTTCGTCATCTCGGGTACTCTTGCCCCGTTCGTTCTAGTGTGTGGATATATTTTTGAGTAAACTTTTTTGCTTCCTCTATATAGCAATTTTCATTTCTAATCATCTTTGGTCTAGCTTCTTTAGCTGTAATTTACATTTTGCTACGTTTTCTTTATAATTGTTATTGTTATGGCACAGATTACCGTACACTAGAGTCATGCATGAAGCATTTTTGACTTTTTTTTTTTAATCACAAATCCAAGGTTGTCTTTAGTAATCCACATATGTGGTTCATGCCTTTGGTCATCATTTTCTTTCTTTTTCTCGGACAATTTCATATACTGTATCATTTTCAAAAACTTTATATTTTCATATTTACACAAATCATATTTTAAAAGCATTATATATAATGAATTCAATGGTTGTATATTAAGATTAGAAAAAATTAATCATGAAAAGAGGAAGATATATGAAATTCTCGTTTTATTTTATTTTATTTTAGAATGATATGTGTGCAAGAGATATATTTAGTGTATAAAGTGGTTAGTGTCAACAATGAGACTATTAAGGACAAAAGTGGTATTATAATAGTTGATAAGTGTAATTGATATGACGCTAATGTGACAAAAGTGATAAGATTCATTGCAAATACTCTTATATTATACTTAGCAACTTTATAACAAAAGTAAAGCTAAACACGTTGAAATAACACCTTATGCTAAACAAAGTTTATACAAACACCAACGTAGACAACACATTGATCTCGTTGCTAATTGTAAATCAAAAGTGAGACTACCCGCCAATTAAATAACATCTAACACACATGAAAATAAATAAATCTTTCAATCACGTTAACTTGTACTTGTCCTCGCAAGACTACTCGATCTCTTAACTCATGAATTGATTCCAAGCTGAAAGCACCATTGTAAAAATGATTACGAAAACTTCTACGTATCATGTCCTTCTTTGAACATAACGAAAAGGGTGATGCAAATTTTCATTTCCTTTCGAGTGGTTGGCATTGGTGTTGTAAGAAATGAACTTGGTCTCCGTTTCATTTTACTTAAATTACATCTCCATATATAATTGTGTTTACTATGTATTACATATATCATATAATCCTTCCGTTCAAAATTATAAGTATGCTTTTAATTTACATAAAGTTAAGAAATTCTCACTAACTAATTTATTAAACAATCAAATATCATCTTTTCTCAATAAAGTCTCATTTAAATGGTTACTATATGAAAGTGAAGAAGTATTTAAGCAACCAAAAATAAAACATCACTTATAATTTGAGACGGAAATAGTGCATAACAAAAAAGATATCAAACAAAAACATCACTTACTATTACAAACGAGCGGAGCATGAGCTCTGGTATAATCAAACTCAGTTTGACTTGTTTTCACCCCTAATTTTATCTTATCCTGTAAAGGATAAGGACAAATTATTTCTTTCTTTACATGTAGTCAAGGGGAAGGGATCCAGTAAGAAAAAAAATAAAAATGAGAAGAGTAAGAAGAGTTTCTAGCCACACAATTCAAATAAGAGGGAGAAATTTAAGGGGAGATGCATCTATTTTTGTAGGTGCATCTCAAATGTGTGGTTGTGGTTTCTTCTTATCCTTCTTATTTTAGTTTTTCTTCTTATTTGATCCTAACTATGTAGTCAAGTGTTTAATTATTCTATACGAACAATATTAAATCAGAACTCACTGTTTATTTTGGCAAAAGTTGATGAATGAAATGTAAAGCCTTTTTACATGTCTAAAATGGTGTACGTGTAATATGTAGTCTTAAACTGAGGTCCTTGCAATGAAAAATCAACCAAAGAAAACCGGATCAGTTAATCCCACATTGTTGAGAAGGGTTATTACACACAAATGTTACTAAAGTTTTCAAAAATTTTGCTTTAAGTTACTATAATTTTTTTTTTTTTTTTTTTTTTTTTTTTTTTTTTTTTTCAAAGAGGTTACTCATGTAAACGGGTTCATTTAATTAGGTTACTCATGTAAACGTGTTCGTTTAATTAGGTTACTCCCAAAGTTTGCTACCGGGTGTAACAGGTTTTCACTATCTTTAATTTACATTTTTGGTCCATGTGGCATGGCGGGTATAACGAATTTAGTCCTTAGGAAGTCATTAATGTTTTCAAACTTAGTACTTTGCGGATAATGTATAGGACCCGATATAAGTTATATCTTGGATTATATCAAATACATGTATCCTTATTCCATTGTATTACATATGAACCCGGTAAATTGATTTTATATGTATACCATGCCTTATTTAATTTCTTGATAACATTGACCCAAAATCGAATAAAAAACGAATCAAAACCGTCCCAAATCTATACCGAATCAAAAACGTTCCTATCTCATTCATTATATCTCTTTAATTTCTTGATAACATTCCGAATCAAAAACGTTCCTATCTATACTTGATTTGCTAAATAATTTAAGTCGCTTATCATAATTTGGGTAATATTGTTCACATAGAATCATGAAATCATAAACTCATTTGATAAACACATGTTTCACTAGTTAAGTTGTGTCACAGAATTCAGTGATGCACTTGCTGATTTAAGTAGTTTTTTTTTCATCGTCAAGTTTGTCTAATTTAATTAAGAAATCAATAACTCATATGACAAACACATACTGTATTTCATTAGCATTTTTTTTGCTACACAGAGATTGCTAATGAATGAATCGAATATATCACAAAGCACATTTCGCTTGTTATACCTTTAAATAATATGTACATTAGTTAAATTAATTTGAAGAAACATTCATTGGATCTTCATTATTGCTACTTATCCATGTTCACAACTCCTTACCCTGCGAGGTTAATGAAATGTAGAAGCATTAATACTGTTTTCAAATATATCGATCATGCATGTGTTTTAATGCAATGTATGTGTGTAGTCCCATTATGTCGTAAACCTTGTATGGAGTCCGTATCCAGTTTGTTGATTCGAAAACTGCCATCTGCAGAAGCACATTGTTGCTTTCAAATGTACGTGTACACAGATTTTGTTTATTACCTCAAATGAATGTATTTTATTACACTTACAGTTAGCTCATCGACATCCACAGTCAAGAACATAAGCGACGATTCGAGAAAAACATATAAAAAGTAAGGAAACCCCGTTACGGGTCGCCTACAGGAGAGGATTCGAGAAAAAAAATCTAATGACTAAATTTGTTAAACCCGACAACCCACAAGGACCATTTCGTAACTTTTTACCTGCTATCATAAGTTGTAATATATGGAGTAACGTAAACAACCGGTCACGCAAACAATGGTAACCTCTTTGAACAAAAAAAAACTATAGTAACTTAAAGCAAATTTTTTGGAAACTTTAGTAACATTTGTGTGTAATAACCCTTGTTGAGAAAGCAAGCTTTTGATGTCTATATATGTAAAAGAATTAATGCTTGTATCAAATCCTATAATGTTGTTTGAATAAGAATGTGTTTATCATAAAGGTGGAATTGCGATGGAATTGCATAATGCTTCTTTGTGATAGACACATTATTTTTTTGCAAAGTTTTGGTCACTTGGCTTTTTCGTTTCTATCGCAAAGAAAAGTTATGTTGCAAATTGCATATATTTAAAACAAATTTTGGTCATCTCGGGTACTTCTACTCCGTTCATTCTAGCGTGAATATATTTTTGAGATGTATGGAGAGCTCGGGTAAAGTTTCTTCGGTCGGTTTTAATTTTGGCTGACACTGCACTTAGGGCTCGGGGTTGGGACTCAACTTCCCTATTTCGAACTTCCGTCAGATATATATAAAAGAACGAGAGAGGAGTATGGATTTGACCAAATAAGAATGGGATTTATGTTTGTTGTCATCTTTATGATCATGGGTTGTTTGGTACTATATCAATTTATAAAATTAGAGAAAGAGTTTATTTCATTTTATCACTTTGGCTCACAAACTTGTGCTCAAATGATTTTATCTATCGGTGGATACGAGTCAAGTAGCTTGTAAAATGTTGGGGGTCGAATTGGTAAAAGCTATTTTGGCGTATACGTATAGGTATATATAAATGAACTCGAGCATAGTGTGATTAAAAACCCGAGTTTGATTTGAGCTTTAAATCGTTTAGCTCGTCATCAAAGTGAGTCGCGCCCGACCAGAGCTCAAACTCGTATAATTTGTTACAAGCCGAGCTTAAGATTTATTATTATAAACGAGCGGAGCTTGAACTATGGCATGATCAAACTCGGTTTGACTTGTTTTCACCTATAATTTTATCTTATCCCGTAAAGGATAAGAACACATATTTATTTTTTTTACATGTAGTCAAGTGTTTAATTATTCTATACGAACAATATTAAATCAGAACTCACTTATTATATTTTGGCAAAAGTATTAGTTGATAATTAGGCCCAAGCCCGGTTTGTAGGTTTTGAGCATTAGGGTTTCACTATTATATATAGTGGTAAATAATAAAGTTATACCTACGGTTTCAATCATCATCTAATCTCTTTTTACATATATTAATCTAAACCAACTATGGCACTCGTTTCTACTCCTCAAGACCACAAGAAGAACTTTGATGACAACAACGATGATGACAAGAAGCATAGTCCACCTCCTCGGCGTTTCTGCTTAAAGAGGTGGATTCCCAAAAAGCAAACAAATTCCTTTTTTTGTGTTGCTACCAAAGACAAGATGCATGATCCACCTCCTGAGCGTCACGGCTTAAAGAGAAAGTGTCCCGAAAAGCAATCAATAGCTGCAGATGAAGGAGATCACGAAGACAGAACATCTTCCTATGATCAAGATGAAACAAATGACAATGATGAAGACGAAGATGAAGATGAAGATGAAGATCATCATCAGCATTGTATTGAATCATGGGGGAATGGGGGCTTGAATCGGAATCCATTCCCTGAACTCTGGGTAAATGAAGATGATGATGATGACGAGGCTGCTGCTGAAAGTAGGTTTTTGAATCAAGTCCTCACGCTGTTCCGTGGTACTAAGGATGAAGTTTCCATCATGTTCTATTAAAAGATCAAATCGAATTCAGTTTCATGGATGAAGATGACTACCCCTCTTTTCAAGAAACTAAGAGATCCTATCTCTAGTATGCTATTATTATGTTATAAGTAACTTTGACTTATTGTAGTTTGTGGTTGTGTCTCTTATAGTGACAAGAGACACCATGTTGATGTTCCAAGGATATTTAATAGACTAAATTATTAGTGTATTATTTCTTTTTCCGTCTTTGCTAATGTTTATGTATATGTATTTAAGTTGGGAAAAAAAATTATAGTTAATTAATTGTTTGTTTTTTATTTCGAAACTAGGGTATTAATTCCCGAGACGACTTTTGTTGGTGTCGAATTCAGGGTATAAATTCCCGAGACGACTTTTGTTGGTGTCGAATCCAGGGTATCAGTTTCCTAAACGACTTTTATTGGTGTCAAATCCAGGGTATAAATTTCCAAGACGACTTTTATTTTGGTTTATTGTTTTATTTTGCTTTCGTAGTTTTCTTCTTCATTCCTAGCTTTCGTGATTTCGCCGCTCGAACTACGGGGGAGTATTAGTTGATAATTAGGCACAAGCCGGTTTGTGGGTTTTGGGTATTAGGGTTTCACTATTATATATAATGGTCAATAATAAAGTTATACCTACGGGTTTCAATAACAAAAAGTTGATGAATGAAATGTAAAGCCTTTTTACATGTCTAAAATGGAGCTAATGTACGTCTAATATGTAGTCTTAAACTGAGGTCCTTGCAATGAAAAATCAACCAAAGAAAACCGGATCCGTTAATCCCACATTGTTGAGAAAGCAAGCTTTTGATGTCTATATATCTAAAAGAATTAATGCTTATATCAAATTCTTATAATGTTGTTTGATTACGAATGTGTTTTTCCTGGAGGGAATTGTGGAGGATTTGCACAATTCTGTCTTTGGTAACCGTATTCTTACCCAAAAAACATTCTTTTGCGAAATTTTGGTCACTTGGCTTTTTTGTTTTTATCCATTTCAATTTTTGTTCGTGCCTCAATGTTTCTATCGTAAAGAAAAGTTATGTTGCAAATTGCATATCTCATTTGTACTCTTAATTAACCTAAACGCAATTTAAAACAAATTTTGATCATCTCGGGTACTTCTACTCCGTTCGTTCTAACATGAATACATTTTTCAGTAAACGCTCGAAAACAAATGGTACCTGACTCTCTCGGCTTTTTCGCTTCCTTTAGATGACATTTTTCGTTTGTGCTTCCTCGTTACAGTTTCATTTGTAATTGTTTTTGGTCTTGCTTCCTTTGTTGTAATTTACTTTATGTTTTATGTTTTTCTTTGTAACTGTTATCTTTTATATAATAAAAGAATTACATCATTTCGGAGTGTTTTTGGAAAACCCTTCTCATTGAAAGAAAAATTAGACCAATAGGAGAGCTCGATTCTGCCACCTAGGCGAAATCGAGCAATATGATTGGTCAATAGAAAGTCAAAATTAAATTGATTTTGGTCAAACTTAATAAATTTGGTGGAGAAATATAGCTAAGTAAAAAAAATGCATAAAAATATAGGTGTCATATTTATGAAAACAAAAACTTAAAAAAAGAGGAAGTTATTAATAAAACTTTAGTGGTTGAATTTTAAATAAAATATATGGAGCTAAGTGTAAAATTATAAGTTTCCATATTTTTTAATAACTTTAGAAAAAAACACAAATAACCCTTTACACTTTATAACCCTTATATTTTATAATATTAACTTTGTTTAAAATTAAATGAGTATTACATTAGGTTTTAGACTTTCATCTATTAAATTACAAAATTTGGTAAATATTGCGAATTAGTTTTTATGTTAGTTTTAGACTTTCATCCATTAAAATATTTTTTTAAATAGTGACTCATGTTATTCTATTTAAAAGTTTAATTTAGGCGTACACGGGTTTGAATATTAAATACGGCTAAATTATTAGTAGCGGAAATATAAATATCAAATGGTAAGCATGAGTTACTGTGATATGAAAATAAATATACGCGATTCTACTTATAACAATGACTCATGAAATTGTTATTTAAAATTTATATACGAATATCTATAAAAACATTTTAGAAACTTTACGAAGCATATTTTAATTTCATTAACGCTTATTATGTGATACTAAACTCGCACATTATCCACTTAACATATGCACTTCTTGGTGAGAACCGAAAAACGAGTAAAAGGTTTAAAATCCCCTCCAGATATAACTCTGACCACATAATCCCACACTCCATACTCAACATGTCTGTTAGTCTACGGGTCAAAAAAGAGCTAGGCACTGCTATACCAAAAAGGTCCGGAGGAATTTGTAAATGCTTCATTTGATGAATCCCTTCAAAGAGGTTAAAGACAAAGTGCGGTTATAACAATCCCAGCGCGCTACCCAATAGTTTTTAGGTGCCGCTATGCCGGGGAAATAAGTGTATATTTTAGGTATATTTTATATTTTAATTATTAAACACTCGCACTAGGGACTTCCTTATCTACGTGAGATTTTTGATTTTATTTTCTAGGATTATCCTTTTTAGTCTTATCTTTTAACTTCGTGGTTTTTTGTTCGGTAATAAACCCATTAACCCATCCGGACACTCATGGTTAAATAGGTTGAAAATGGTTAATCTTCTGCAGAGTAGCCCCAAATACATAACCCAAGAAACTTTCCCAGATCCCACACTCCTAGAGGCCGGCCACTTTAGGGGAGAGTTAACTCTACCGAGCCTTAGCCAATACCCCAAGGCTATCGAAAACACCATTTGAGCTCAACCAAGGAGGCCAAATGTGACACCTTTGAGATCCGACATCCATATACCGGTTGGTGCAAAGCGGTATGCGGCATTCCATTGGGCTCGTTTTCCGACAGATCCACAAAATCACACCTTAATGGACTTCCTTCAATAAATCGTAGATTCTATAGACCTTAGTGTTGCACCCGATATAAGAGGACCACCGACTATTGACCATTCCAATTCTTCTTCTACGTGACTACAAGCTAGCAAAATGGCTTGACAGCTTACCCGCTAGGATCATTCCCACCACTGGGACGATAACCTTTAACCAACCCTCTTTCACATTGCCAATATAAGCACAATTATTGTGGTTCTACGACCGGTAATAACTAGCATTATTACTTTAAGGAGGGCGAAGCATTCTTTTGATTGCTTAAATAAATATTGTTACACAAAAAAATAAATACAATATATATACAACGATTATATTCACGTAGATCTAGAGGAGACGAAGATCCTACTTCACATAGTAAACAAAGTTCCCCTCACCACCTCCGGCTAATAAAGGAAACAAGTATGGACAGAACCAAACTAAGTAATCCAAATTCTATGACCCACACAACCCCTCACAAAAGCTGAATCCATTGATCCACGGCCGGTAGTAATAATACGTAGGTGATAACCTAACTTTATTCATTAACGTGATGTTTCATTAAAAAAAATAAAAAATAAATAAAAAATAAAAATAAAATAAAAACGTAATAATTGGCCGTTGTAAAGGAATTAAAGTATGTACATGAGAATTATTAAGCAAGAATATATAGGTTTTAATCAGGTTATTACGTTACTATACTGCGAAAAGCATATTTCACTAACATCTCATGCAAGTTAAGTATAATCATGTGATTTTGCTTGAATAATAAAATATAATTTTTAATCCAAAAGCATTCTCCTAAAATAATAGGTAGATTATAACATAAATACATATGATTTTTTATTTTTGGTCCACCAAGTGAAACTAATTGAAACATATTAAGTGATTCATTTCTTAATCGATAATAATACATAATCAAAATGAAATTTTTAAAACCCTGTGCGTGCGCAGGTATTATAACTAGTTGTTTATGGTACAGATTACCTTCTACTACAAACAATCATGCATGTAGCCTTTAATTTTCAGATATGTGTTTTAACTATAATCACAAATGCACGGGGCCGTCCCATGAATTGTTGAAATTTTTGAGGGTCCTGTACGAAATTATATAATGAAACCTTTCGATAAGCAATGTTATATATAAAGTGTCGCCATTTTATAAGATACAATGCAATTAGTTATCAAACGTTCTAACATATTACCCATTTTTAGATATGTTTCCATCTAAATACTCTTTTCTTTGTTAAAAATATGTCAACACATGCATATATATTTATTAATGGGACAAATTTTGAGCCCCTAAAAATTTTGAGGCCTTGAGCGGTCGCTCACCTTGCACACCCTCAAAGACGGCCCTGCTGAAATGCAGGTTGTCTTTATTAATCCACATACGTGGTTCATGTCTTTGGTCATCGTTTTCTTTCCTTTTCTCGGACAATTTCATACGCAATTTTAAATTTATTGTACATAATGTATTCAATGGTTGTATATTAGGATTATAAAAAACTAATCATGAAAAGAGGGATAATTAGGATTATACGCAAATTATGTTTTAATTTTTTTCAATGATATGTGTGTAAGAGATATATTCTAGTTTATAAAGTGGTTAGTGTCAACGACGAGACTATTACACATTAAAGTGGTATTTAGTTGATAATTGTAATTGATATGATGCTAACGTGACAACAATGATAACAAGTTATGAAAATAATCATTACAAATGCTCTATGGTTAGTGTCAACAATGAGACTATTACACATTAAAGTGGTATTTAGTTGATAATCGTAATTGATATGACGCTAACGTGACAACAATGATAACAAGTTATAAAAATAATCATTACAAATGCTCTTATAATTTACTTAGAAACTTTATAACAAAAGTCAAGCTAAACACGTTATGCTAAACAACACTTATACAAACACCAATGTAGACAACACACAGATCTCGTTGCTAATTGAAAATCAAAAGCGAGACTACCCGCTATCTAAATAACATCTAACACAGATATGACGTTGATGTGACAACACTGATAAAAAAAATTATGAAAATAATCATTGCAAAAGCTCTTATATTGTACTAAGAAATTTTATAACAAAAGTCAAGCTAAACAGTAAACACGTTAAATAACACCTTATGCTAAATAACGCTTATACAAACACCAACATATGGATCTCGTTGCTAATTGAAAATCAAACGTGAGACTACTCGCTAACTAAATAACATCTAACAAACATGAAAATAAATAAATCTTTCAATCACATTAACTTGTACTTGTCCTTACAAGACTGACTACTCGATCTCTTAACTAGGGGTGATCACGGTCAAAAAACCGGACCGGACCGGACCGAAGACCGAGTTAGGGAAAAACTATAGACTGAGACCGGACCAAATGTGGTCGGTCCGGTCGGTCTTCGGTCGGTCCAGTCCAATTAGGCAAGATTTTGGCAAGTTTTTTCGGTTTTTTGGTCTGTCCGGACCGGACCGACCGGACCGAGGACCGAATTAATGAAAAATCTCAGACCGAGACCGGACCGTTGGTCCTTCGGTCGGTCCGGTCGGTTTTGTCGGTCGGTCCGGTCTAAACGGTCGAAATGCTCACCCTTACTCTTAACTATGAATTGATTCCAAACTGAAAGCACCATTGTAAAAATGATTACGATAACTTCTACGTATCATGTTCTTCTTTGAACATAACGAAAAGGGTGATGCAATTTTCATTTCCTTTCGAGTGCCCCCCCCCTTCCCACCCCAAAAAAAATAAATAAATAATAAAAAAAATAAAAATTACTAGTGGCACCTCTCTTAATTTTTTTATTTTATTTTTATAATTTTATTTATATTATAAAACTGTAAAACGAAAAGTGCGGAAAAAAAATATAGTTTTAATAAGTCAAAATTATTAAACTGTTAAAAACATACGGAACAAAAATTGATAAAAAACTGTGTTGTACAACAAAAGGGGGTGGGGTTGTTGAAAAGTACAAAACATGTGAGGTAGGACAGGTTTGTATAACATATTGTGTTTACTCTGTATTACATATATCAAATAATCCTTTCGTTCAAAATTATAAGTTTGCTTTTAATTTGCATAAAGTTTAAGAAATTTTAACTAACTAATTTATTCACGAATAAAATATTATTTTTTCTCACTAAATTTTCATTTAACTGGTTAAAATATGAAAGTGGACATATATTTTAAGAACTAAAAACAGATACAACACTTATAATTTGAGATGGAAGGAGTGCATAACTAAAAAGATATCAATGTCTTAAGCGGTAAAGTTTAATGCTGATGCACTATAGTCTTGAGGTTTTTAATATTTTATGACCAAAATAATAATATTTGAAAACAAACAAAAAACTTTACTGTAAGAAATATAAAAGCTAAGAGAAATTGCATATGAATATACAAAAGCACCAACCAAGAATGGTGCATCGAAGACTAAATAAATAAAGGCAGTCAACTAACTAGTCTTTGGATTATGCTTTAAAAAACCTATACAAAATTATCTATCATGTGACGCGTGTTTGATAATCCTTCACATTCACGTTCAACATAAATATATATTGTCCAAAAAGTAACACAAAATAAATAAGCCAAATCTAAAATTGTATGTGATACACATTTTCGTGTCCTACTAAGATTTCAAATATTTATTTTTAATAGTATAGGACTTGTCAAGTATGACTTACAAATGACATTCATTGACTCTAGAAAGAAGACTGATTATCTTAACTACATTATTATGCATTTAGGCCATTCCAAAAAAAGAAGGCTTAAAAAATTCAGACAACATAATTACTTATTAAGGAAAGATTTGTTTTTGCTAGGAAATTAAGTGTCTTTAATTGAAATTAAATGTCTTTTATTGAAATTAAATGTCTTTAATCATATATATTTGTAACAGCCCAATTTAACCATCATGTAGTATCATCCCTCCAACCAGGTATTAACACAGAATAAAATGAGCAACCACGCACAAAAATACTCCAACCACATATTTGCTTTTCTTTCATCTGTCTTCACGTTTTTTACAAGTTGATTATCACCAGAATGCAAAGACACAACCAAGACCCTCACCAATCACTCTTCAACTCTCATCCC
>LBNU01020896.1:27733-42276 GCA_014162995.1 Artemisia annua | reverse complement strand
AAACGAGTTTTGAGACTTGAGAGATCCTACTTTTAAAACACCCATTTACGGGAAAACGCCAACTCATGTTTTCTAACTATCGCCTCTAGCCAAGGCTTTTCTAAACTTAGGGAGCTTATATATTTCACGAGACATCGTGTTGAAGCATCCATATGCTCATATCCCGTGCTTACGTCTTCTCTAATTACGTAACGGGTTTACTCCCTTATTGGTCAAACTAAGTCAAAGTTCACTTTGCGTAAATGCATCCTTTCCCACTTGAGTTATGCTTTACATTAAGGCAAAGCACTTAACTTGTTTAAACCAAGGTATTAGTTGAGAATATCGAGTCGTGGAAAGTCACGAGATGTGAAACTATGGATTCTCGACGTTGTGTTACTTGAACTTATAAGTAACCTATGATTTTCTCAACTTATAATCTTAATTGTCTAAACCTTTTCTTCTTAATGACAATTAGATTATGTCATAATCACCTTCTTAATCTCATCTCTACAAAAGGCAAATCTAACCATATCCAATCATATCCAAATCATATATTCTCTTACACAATCTCTTACACTCTTACATATTCCCTTACACACTACATCTTAACCATCCATTCCCTTACAACACATCTCAACCTTCCAATTTCAACACATGGGATTTAATTTGAATCCCAAATATGGCTCCTTTGATCTCAACCATTGAATTCAAACCAAACACATTTCAACCATCCATCTTATTTCTTCCCCCCATGATTTGGAATATTCCACTAGCATATTCTTTATTTTTTTCCATTCCATCACATGTGTTTGATCCTCACCATCCATTTCAAACCAAAACCATCTCAACCATTGATTTCCCCTTTCCCCCCAAGCAAAGCATATTCCTTTGGAATATCCCTTCTCAATCCAAACCTAAGCTTCTTTGATCCTAGCCATCTATTTCAAATCAACTCATCTCAACCCTCTATATTCCCCACATGCCAAATAATTTGAAAAACCAAGGGAGGCTCCCTTTGATCCTAGCCATTCAATTCAAACCATCTAAACTCAACCCTCCATCTCATTCTACCCCACCAGGCATTGGAATATACCTTGGCATATTCTTTCTCTCTTTTCTATGCCATGAGAGGAGATACACTTCTACCCCTTCCAAATTACCCTATCTACATTTTATACCCTTGGTAATTTGGTTTCTCATTAAACACTTCACAAATGATTTCCAAATTGGCTATTTGAGTTGGTAAACCTTAGAATGATTAATGTTAAGGTTTAGTGTGAAGTACAATTGGGGGTTTAGCAAGGATATGTATTTATAAGATCCAAACACCCAACACTTGGGAATTCCTTACAGACGCCTGGCGCGCTGCCCGCACGTTGACGCGCGGGTAACGCGCCAGCCTCGGTAAATTTTCCCAAGTTTGGGTTCTTGGCCTATAAATACCACCCTTGCCTCTTGTATTCCTCACCCCTTGCCATTATTCTTTCTCTCTATATTCTTTCTCTCTAATCTCTCTAATTCGATATTGTGTTCTTAATTAATCACTAACATTCTTTGAAAGAACACATCTCCTTGCAAGGGAAGAATCTCAAGAACTTAATCCACTCTTGTGATTGTGTCGATGCTCTTCTTATCTTTACCCTTTCTACTACAATCGAGTCTCTAGGTTAGGTTAGGACTTGGTTGAACAAACACTTATTCTATCATTCAATTGTTTGTAAGGGAAGTCTTGTGTCTTGGTGACAAATCCTAGATCATTGGGGATCTAGTTGGGGTTTGACACTTCCAGTGGGAAGTCTTGGTAGTGGTCTTGGTGACCCTTAGGTGAAGTCGAATCGCGAGATTCTTTTGGGTGGTTTCCGAGGGCGGAATACCGTGGGAGTAACTCCTTTTTTGTGAGCATCAATATTGTTGAATATTGGTGGAGTGAATTGTAACGGTTTGTAATCCACCAAAAGGATTATACTAGTGAAATAGTATCGGTGTCGGATTCGCAACTGGACGTACGGATGGTATAAACCCCCATCCCGAACCAGTATATATCGTGGTGTCTTCTTACTTGATTTATATATTTGTGTTGTGAATTGTGTTTGTGGTTGTTGGAGTGTTGTACAACCACTTGGTGTTCTTATTGGCTTAAAGTTTTTAAAATCCTAAGAAACCGTATTCACCCCCCCCCCCTCTATGGTTCTACAAAGTGTTTTGACACCATGTTGACTTTCCAGCTGGCGAGAGTAGGAATAAAATTTTGACTTGACCTGGGGTGTTGAGCCCTAGCTTGTTCCCCTTAACCAATGATGATCACATAAGGTTGTGCTAGTTTTGTACACAAGGAGCTATAAAACGCGAATTCTTTCTTAAGAGTTTGCAAGTTCCCGTACATTACTTTATACATGCGCAGCTTAAAAGCTTTCGCTAGTCTTTTACATAAGGAGCTAGAAAACGCGAATTCTTTTATTAGAGTTTGCAAGTTTCCGTATTTGACTTTAAATATGTGTGGCTGATTATCGGCTAAGTATTCACGGATCTCATCATTTGAGATTTGTTAAAAAGGCGAAGAGCGAGAAATGATAGAGTTTATTTATAAGTTAGATGCCATACGTGGAGTAGTGGTTCTCTTTAAAGCTCATCGAAGGTACTTGTGGCCTTTTGTTCCCACCAAGTTGTTTCACCCCATATCTTGTGTATTATAATTAAAGATGTCTCGGTTTTGATGAAATTTAGTTCTTTATCTTCTTAAGAGAATCTTTGCTTGAAAAATTGGGTACACATCAAGGATACACGCAAATTGTATTGAGTTGTATTGTGTTGTATTTCGTTGTATTGAGTTGTACGTATGTGGTTTCGGAGCTAACCTTTAAAGCCCGGTATTCATTAGAGCTAAGGTGCTTTGAGACTTCGGATTGAGATCGGACCTTGGATCCTATTTCTAAAGGCAGTATGTCTTGGATTGAAACCGTGAAGGTTCGGAGTTGAAAAGTTACTAAGGCAAGAGAAAGAAGAAAAAAATGAACAAAAAAATGAAAAAGTGAAAAATCAAAAGAAAGAAAAAGGATTTATATTGAGATTTATGGATTATGAGCTTAAGTGTTAAGACTAAAGTTGGTAGCGCGTGAGGTGCATGCGAATGATCCTAGATCGGGTGCATGAGGTGCACGTGAAAGTACTCTCCAACTTATGTCTATTTTGATGTATTCCAAAGTCTTTGTATGTATGTATCCAATNAAAAGTGAAAAATCAAAAGAAAGAAAAAGGATTTATATTGAGATTTATGGATTATGAGCTTAAGTGTTAAGACTAAAGTTGGTAGCGCGTGAGGTGCATGCGAATGATCCTAGATCGGGTGCATGAGGTGCACGTGAAAGTACTCTCCAACTTATGTCTATTTTGATGTATTCCAAAGTCTTTGTATGTATGTATCCAATATCCTTGATGTGGACCTCATTTTTGGGGCAAATTTTCTCGAGAGAAGATGAATAACTATTTAGCGTCTTAATTCTTGGTATCTTTATCGAACTAACTCATATTGGAACGAGAAAATATGAAGCAATTTATTTCTCAACTTAATTTAAAATAAATAGATACACTAAGATATGGGAGCAAGAGGTTTTACACAAGTAACTACGATGAGTAGTATTGACATTTAACTTGTAAGTAAGCGGTGATCTCGTTCATAAGCTTAGTTTGGGGGCTTGTGAAAAGTCAAGGATGACGAATTTTATTCGTATGGTCACTTTTCCATGAATTGTGTTTCTACTCGATGACCCTAAACGTTATTGCAAAATAATGAAAGTCAACATACCGTCACATGAATAAAGTGGGAAAATAAAAATAGTTGTGTAAAGTTAGTGTATGGAATAAAATGGGTTAACGGGGCGTTTTAGGGAATAAATGATTTTGAAATCTCTTTTGAACATTCTTGCTACTTTTCAAAGTTAGTAAAAAGAGGTTTTGAAATTATTTATCTCAAAAGCGTGATTTGATCACATTGCGTGAGGACACGACAATACCTTAGTCTGGGGGATTTTGGTATGTGTTAATTCACATACCTTTTCATAGCCAAAAACCGACCCAAATAGACTAATTATACTAACAAATGCCAAAGAATGTGTGTTTTTATGTTTTTGATCGTGCAGGGTCAGATATTTCACAAAAGGACGAAAATCAAACAAAAACCAGCAAAAACGAGCACGAGAGTGGAACGAGTAAAAAAAGTCAAGGATGAGCTCAGAATGTCACATTGGTCCTTCAATTATCAAGGTTTGACAAGTCAAGTCCTTGGATCAATTTGTGAAAAATGGCAGATTTAGTCCTTGCATTTCACAAAATATCAAAATCTATCCTCTAATCCTAAATTTTACACATCAAATAAACCCAAAAATGTCCAGCCCAATCCCAACAAACAAACCGGCCCACACCCTTATTATTCTTACCTGGCCCACCCTTTCATTTAACCCACATAAATAAAAATAATATAGAAATATTTACCCGCCCCCCAAATCCTTTTACCCGTACATCCCTAACCTCACACCTCATGAACCCTAGAAATCAGTTCACACCAATTACCCATCTCCACATAAATTACCATCAATTACCTAATGATTAATGCTTCTAGAATTCCAGTCACGTGCTCAGAGAATGTCAGAGAGAAGAATTAGCTGAGGATTGGCTCACGTGGACACATGGCAGCTGGTGATTGGAGCTAACACCTCATCACTCCTTCTTGGATTCCCTTTCTAGATGTTCTGACAAGGAAAGAGAGTGAAGTGCACACGGATCGCCAGCATCAGCAGAATGGAGTCCTCCTATTGGCTATGCCACATCACACTTTCTCATCCAAGGGCTTAAAATAATGTGAAGAAACACGGATTGATCTAAGGGACGAAATTGGAGTTTCTGGATGCTTCTGACAGGCCTCACCCCTCACCTTCACATTTCCTATAAATAGTAGCCATTTTTCACTCATTTGTAAGTAGTTTTTAGAGAGTGGAAATGCTGCCAAAATGTATTTAGATATTAGCTTTGTAAACTTTTAGTGTTCTTAATAAAATTCAGTTCATATTTTTCTTTCATAATTTTCTCTTGTTTACTTAAATCTACTGTAGCTTATGTTAAAGCATTCTCAAGTTCTTAAGCTGATTCCATAAGCTTCTCAGAAGCTTATCTTTAGTTTTCAACCAATATTATTTCATCATCATTATCTCTTTTATAAAAACATAAAAATTAGAAAATATATAAAATAATAAAAAAAATAAAAAATAATTTGTTAAAGTTCAAAACTCAGCTTTCAAATAAGCTCTTTCCAGTGTATAACAGGTTCATTTTAGCTTTATAGCTATTGTGAGCTTATAGAGTAGGTTAAACAAGTCATTATCTCAAAATTCATGAAAAGTCAAACAAAAGTCAAACTGAACAATGAAGGTGATGATTCAGGGGTATAATTTGATAGTCTGAGCTAGATTTGGATGAGCTTGGCCTATCTAAAGATAGGCTTACTCAGGAAACCTCTTCAATAAGTCAAGGGGATAATTTGTAAGATATCAATTTCCATTTCATGTTTTGAATTGAATTCTGAAGTATATTAGTTTAGATCTGTTTAGTTGTGTGATTGAAGACGAAAAGTGTTACGCTTTTAGGGGGTCATTTAAGCCCTAATTCGTATAAATGTGATCAAATATTGCCCTAAATCGTTCCTTTTGTCATTTTAGGTACTTTTGAGAGGAATTCTGGAAAACATGCATATTCGGATGTTTTTGGAGCATAAAAGTGAAGAAAACGACAAAGTCTCAAAAGATGAAGATTTACAACCTGACGGCGTCAGAAGTCACAAGGTGACGCCGTCAGAAAGCCTTGACAAAAGAGTGGAAACCAATTATCAAATGACGGGCCAGAGGAAATTTTGGATTTAACACCTGACGCCGTCAGGTGTTAGGAAAAGTAGGCCGTCAGGAGTAAAGTTAAAGAGTGACGGCCCAGAAGGTTTTATAAGGTGACGGCGTCAGAAGTGGATCTAGGCCATCCGAGAAACCTAATGGCGGCGAGCTGACGGCGTCAGCCCTTATAACCTGACGCCGTCAGAGTGTAAAATCTATATATAGTTTTCTAATTTTCATTCATTATGTGTGGAACTTTGTGGAGAACTTTTAGGGCAAACCCTAAAGACGAATTTTCTGTGACTTTTAGGGTTTCCAACCCTTGGAACCCTAGTGCTTAATTAAAGATAAGTCTTCACTTTAATTCAATCAATATGTCTATGTGTTGGTTGTCTATCTATCTTGCTTGTCTTTCAATTAACATGAGTAGCTAAATTCTCTAGTGTTTGCTTAGATCTAATGAAACCTAACTATTAATTATTGGTTAATTGGTGTGTGTTGTTGTTTGTTGGGATGATTGTTTCATCGATGTTAGGCTCAAGAAAACTGGCCAACCTCCTTTATGGTAACGTGCTTGAACGTCTTGGGAAACATGTAGTCGAGGCATACTAGGCTATTAAGGTAGTATTTAACGCATGAGCCACTGTTTACAATCCCTATGGTTGTGCCGTGCATGGCATAGGAGGAGATAAGAGCTCATAGAATTGGTGAGATATGTGTGCCACTCCATGAGTTATTAGGAATACACCCTTCATCCACACAAGTAACACACATATCTAGGGCTGTAAACGAACTAAACGTTCAATGAACATTTCATGAACCGTTCGGTAAAAAGTTCGTTTATGTTCGTTCGTTTATTAAATGAACGAACATGAACAATATTTTATGTTCGTTTAGTTAAATGAACGAACATGAACAAAAGTCTCGTCCGTTCATTTATGTTCGTGAACGTCCGATTATGCGTTCGTTAAAGTTCGTTTATGTTTATTTATCTATTTATGTTCATATATCATATCTTTTAATTTTATAATTTTAAATATTGGTTTGTTTAAACAAAACAACACTTTAAAACAATATATTGTGAAGAATTCAATAAAGTTTATGTTTGTTTGTCTATTTTCATTTATGTTCGTTTAGCGTTCGTTTAGTGTCTTAATGAACGAACATAAACGAACATGAACAACTCATTTTCTTAATAAACGAACGTGAACAAGAAAATTCGTCCGTTTAAGCGTCCGTGTCCGTTTATTTGTCTGGTTAAAATAAATGAACGAACATGAACAGGGCTCCGTTCGTGTTCGTCCGGTTCATTTACAGCCCTACACATATCAATTAACCGGTAAAAGATAGTTAGGGAGTAATGAAATCTAAGTAAACACAATTTTCTCCATATTGTTTTCACAACCACAATAGTTTAGATATTTATTTTATTTTAATTTGCAAAAGTAGTAAACTCGGGTTAGTTGATTAACAACTAATTCCGCCCTTCTTCCAAAAACCGAGATTTTACTTGCTTTCTAAAAAATATAAAAATACAAAAAGAATCTTCCTTCCACCTTTAGACCTATTAGATTAGCTTTTCTATCCTAACGAACACTATTCCCTGTGAGAGAACGATCAATCCCCCGTACTTACCACTATCCTATACCACATCGGTCAGGTACACTGCCTGGTGGGGTTGTAAGCCTCTTGAGATCCCTCGAGAGATAAAACCTGTTGTAAGGTCACAAAACCACGCATCAAGTTTTTGGCGCCGCTGCCGGGGAATAGTTATTGTTTAGGTAGAATTTTTATTTCTTTAGGTCTACTCGCTAGAATCCTTTCTAGTGAGATTATTATTTTCTTTTTCTAGGATTTCTTTAGTCTATCTTTTTCTTTGTGTTTTTTTTCGTAATCTTTACCATCCGCCATCATGGAAGGTGGTAACATGCTTGATCCCAACAATCCAATTCAACCAAACCACCCACCACAACCAAACCAACCTCCTAGACCCCGCACCTTAGGAGAGTATTCCCGACCTAGCCACCTTGGCTATCGAAACACCATTGAGCTCACTCAAGGAGCCAATGTCACTCCCTTGCGATCCGACACCATCCGGTTGGTGCAAAGCGGATGCGCATTCCATGGACTTCGTTCCGAAGATCCAAACCAACATCTCAAGGATTTCCTCAAAATCGTAGATTCCATAGACCTTGATGTTGCAACTCGAGAGACGACCCGATTGCGTCTCTTCCAATTCTCTCTACGGGACCAAGCTAGTCAA
This sequence comes from Artemisia annua, assembly GCA_014162995.1. NCBI lineage: Eukaryota > Viridiplantae > Streptophyta > Magnoliopsida > Asterales > Asteraceae > Artemisia > Artemisia annua. The sequence goes on along the minus strand of LBNU01020896.1, from coordinate 34,158 downwards.
TGGCTTGAGCGACTTCCCGCAGGATCCATCACCTCTTGGGACGATCTCACAACTCGTTTCCTTGCTCAATTTTTCCCACCGGGGAGAACTACCAAGCTAAGGAATGATATCTTGGCGTTCCAACAACGCCAAGGCGAAACCCTCTACGAGGCATGGACTCGATTCAAGGACTTACTCCAAAAAGTCCCTCATCATGGCATAGACCTTTGGCTCCAAGTCCAAATCTTCTATGACCACATCAATCTCCACACGAGGCAAACCATTGACCAAGCGGCCGGTGGCAAGCTACGTGATCTAAGTGCGGAACAATCATGGGATCTCCTAGAAGATCTTGCTCTATATGACAACGAAAGTTGGAATGATCCCCGTGATTTGAATAAAACGGTCAAGGCAATATCTTTGCCTTCGAATAATTCAAGCACTTCCGACCGTAGGATCATAGAACTTGAAGACCAAGTCAAGTTTCTCATGAAATCCTACGAAGCTCCTAAACCTTCAAGCCAAGTGAACAAAATCACTTCTTCGTGCGAATTATGTAGTGGTCCCCACGACACTCGTGATTGCATGGAACTCCCCGAACAAGCTTTTGCGGACTACGCATCCACGCGTACCGACGGAGCGGGAGATAAGTGGTACACTTTCAAACCCGAGCCAAACCCTTATGGAGATTCATACAACCCCTCATGGAAAAATCACCCCAACCTTAGGTGGAAGTCAAACCAAAACGCACCCCAAAACAATTCTTCCAACCCACCTAACCGGTTTCAACCCAACGGTAATTCCTCAAACCGTACCTTCAACAACAATCCTTCCAACAACTATGGTAGTACCAACAACTTTGAAGGATTGATGTCCAATTTTATGGCATCTCAAGAAGCTCGCATAGCTAAATTCACATCCGAATTCAATCAACAACAAGTAGAGATGACCAATAAAATTGACAACTTGTTGAAAGCCCTCAACAACCAAGTGCTATCACCCCCACAAAAGGACGCTAGAAACACCAATAGCGAACCACAAATCAAGGACCCCTCTTCATCCAAACATGTCCACTTCGTCAACGTTGTGACCATTAGACCAATTGATAGGAGTGAGAATGATAGTGAATCAAAGGATGAGAGTAAGGAATTAGAGGATGATAGGAAGGCTAAGGTTAGCGAAATAGAAGAAGTAGAGGAGGAGGATTACTTCAATAGGTTACCCACTAAGGAAGAGCGAGCATATCATAAGAATCTATTCGATGACTCCGAGACCCCATACATCCTAGGTAACCCAATTTTCAAGGTGGGCGATCCATCTAATCTCAACATACCATGCAACATCGGGAATTTGCATATTTGGAAAGCGTACATTGACCCTAGATCACCCATTAACATCATGAATAGAGCTCAATACAATTTGATAATGAAAAGTCAACTAGGGTATAGAGTGTTTCCCGATAAGGGATGGATTAGTAACTTCACAGGAAGAGTTAAAGGATTACCGGTTTATGTAGGAAATTTTACCTATGTCACCGACTTTGTGATTGTAGAAGATATACGCTCAATAGTAGACGCGAGTTTGACCCAAGTAGTCTTAGGCAAACCATTTATCGAGGTCTCTAGAATGACTCATGAACCTTCCTTAGGGATAGTCACATTTAAGGATGAGACCGATGAGGTGAACTACCAAATGCCGTATAAGATAGAGCAATACCAACACCTGTCAAACGTTGAGAAGGAGCTCAAACAAGCGGTTTACTATAGGAATGATGAGGATAGACGTAGGGGGGTAGACTATGTCATGAAAAGGATTTTCGGTTTCTATAAGGATTGTTTGAACTTAGGGCCCGAATACAAAACCGGAAAAGAGGATGACATAGGAACCGAGAACAACGAAGAAGTCACGTAACGTACGGTGACTTTGAGTCTAGCTACAAGACTCGTTAATAAAGAAAATCGCTTTTTGGGAGGCAACCCATGTTTTGTGTGTTTTTGTGTGTTTATTTGATTTTATTTGTTTCCGTATGTAAGTTATATTTCTTGTTATTGATTCATGTTTCAAAACTAAATTGTGAAAATGCTTTATTTTGTTTTTAACTTCGTCTTAACTACATATAAAGGTATTTTGCAAAAGCTAAGTGTAAGGGAAATCCAAATCGGTTTATATAGAACGAATGAACATGAATCATAACAATGAAATTAACCTACATATTAGTACTTGTTTGAGTCAAATGCTTGTATCGAGTCATAATGAATTCTTGCAGGAATTCCAGGAAGTAAGATTTAGTTTTTCCAGAATTTTTCCCGGAAGCTTAACATGAGAATTCTGTAAGAACTTTCTGACGGCGTCAGGCTATAATTTTCTGCAATTTTTGAAAGTTTTGTATTTTTTCGGAAACCTAAAAAGTTTTGTCAATTCTTTAACTTATAATCTCCAGGAATTCTGCAAAATATTCATTCCACAAGCATTATATCTTATTATGTAGATTTTACCGCCGATTTTACGCGAGGTTGGCCTTTATCTTTTTCAGGTTAACAGGTTATTTTGGACAAGAAGACGTTTATTATTTTGGAAGGGAAGCTTTGAACGTTCGTCTATCTTGGAAGAAGATCTAACCATGTTACATCACTATCCACAACAAACGATTCAGGGGAGTATTTGATTTCATTCTTTCATCTTATTTACTTTTACGTCTTTTATTTGAACATTGGGGACAATGTTCGGTTTAAGTGTAAGGGGGGTAAATGAAAGCACCGTTGAGAATATACTTACGCTTGATGTTTTGCTTTGTTTGATAGTAAATTTGTAATAAAACCAAGAGAAATATTTGTTAGGGCAATTTTAGCGCCAATTTAAAATTTTTTACAACATTTAGAAGTGAAACCTTGATCTTAATGAGCGTCTCATGGATAGGAAATTGTATGACTAGCACAAAACCGTACCACTAAAAAATTTTCCACCCCAAATATGTGAGGTTCGCCCCTAGAATTGGTAGGAAAAGCATCCATCTTTGGTGCTATGATGTGAGTACCGGTAGTATTTAGATTCTAGAACTTGCGTTAGGACCATCTCAAATCCACAAGTGAGACTACATTCGTGTAGTTAAGATTTACTACATGATAAGAGGCATTAGGATTAACCCATTGTTTTACACCCGTATATTTGTTATAATTACATTGACTTCATTGGTCAAGTAATTCTCCCACACCCTTTGCGTTGTATCCATTTTTGGTACACGATACCCCTAGTACACCCCTCCGAGCCTATCCTTTCGTTTCGACCTTTGAGCATCTTACTCAAAGTGAGAATTTGTTTACACCCCACTAAATGTACACCCAAATCGCCTTAGCCTACCTTGTATGCACCCACCTTTGGTGCATTATTGTGAAAACATTTGTTAAACCCTTAGTTAATTATCCGGTCAATTACATGGTTGCTAAGTTAAGTCATATCCTTGTACATATTGTTTTGGGACGATTGGGACTCATGGGTAAAGTACTAGTGTAATGAAGTAATGGGGAAGAACAACATTATTACCCCCATACGTGCTAAATATTTTAAAAGTACTCCAAGTTTTTCGATTATCTTAATTCGAGTCATTAGAATAGTGATTGTAAAGTTATGTAAAGATTCAAGTGTAAGGGGAATGCAAATCCCCTATGATGTATTATTTTGGATGGTAGGGCAAGAGTGTATGAAAAAAAAAATCGAAAAATCAAGAAAAAAAAAAAAAAATATGAAAAAGAAAGAAGAAAAACATACGGACTACCATCCCGTTTCCTTTTATGTTCCTTTTTAGTTTTTGTTATTTCATTTTTAGACTAAGATTGAGTCGAGTCTTGACTTAAGCAACGATGTAGAGTGCATGTATTTGATCATGATAATTAACTCGCCACCACTAAAATACCCTTTATTCCAACCAAACCGTGTTATCATATCCCTACACCTTACGTTACAACCCTTTATAAAGCCCTCTTTGATAGTTTATCTTAGGTGCTTACGCCTAGTGGAGGAGTAATTGATCCTTTCCCAAGCCTATGGTAATCTATTTGCTATGACAGGTAGTGAGTGTTATTTTCCGTTTCCATTTATGAGATATAAACTTTATGACATTTGAGAGATGTGAGAATCCAAACACTATTTGTGAGGTGCTAGTGTATGATTTCCGTGCTTGTTATGATTAGGGTCTAATAACTATTTGTTGTAATTACTTTTATATTCGTGTTAAATGACCCCTAACTCATATTTTGATTGGAATAAAAGCTCATTTGCTTGAGGACAAGCAAATCTCAAGTGTAAGGGTATTTGATGAGACGAAAAGTGTTACGCTTTTAGGGGGTCATTTAAGCCCTAATTCGTATAAATGTGATCAAATATTGCCCTAAATCGTTCCTTTTGTCATTTTAGGTACTTTTGAGAGGAATTCTGGAAAACATGCATATTCGGACGTTTTTGGAGCATAAAAGTGAAGAAAACGACAAAGTCTCAAAAGATGAAGATTTACAACCTGACGGCGTCAGAAGTCACAAGGTGACGCCGTCAGAAAGCCTTGACAAAAGAGTGGAAACCAATTATCAAATGACGGGCCAGAGGAAATTTTGGATTTAACACCTGACGCCGTCAGGTGTTAGGAAAAGTAGGCCGTCAGGAGTAAAGTTAAAGAGTGACGGCCCAGAAGGATTTATAAGGTGACGGCGTCAGAAGTGGATCTAGGCCATCCGAGAAACCTAATGGCGGCGAGCTGACGGCGTCAGACCCTATAACCTGACGCCGTCAGAGTGTAAAATCTATATATAGTTTTCTAATTTTCATTCATTATGTGTGGAACTTTGTGGAGAACTTTTAGGGCAAACCCTAAAGACGAATTTTCTGTGACTTTTAGGGTTTCCAACCCTTGGAACCCTAGTGCTTAATTAAAGATAAGTCTTCACTTTAATTCAATCAATATGTCTATGTGTTGGTTGTCTATCTATCTTGCTTGTCTTTCAATTAACATGAGTAGCTAAATTCTCTAGTGTTTGCTTAGATCTAATGAAACCTAACTATTAATTATTGGTTGATTGGTGTGTGTTGTTGTTTGTTGGGATGATTGTTCCATCAATGTTAGGCTCAAGAAAACTGGCCAACCTCCTTTATGGTAACGTGCTTGAACGTCTTGGGAAACATGTAGCCAAGGCATACTAGGCTATTAAGGTAGTATTTAACGCATGAGCCACTGTTTACAACCCCTATGGTTGTGCCGTGCATGGCATAGGGCGAGATAAGAGCTCATAGAATTGGAGAGATATGTATGCCACTCCATGAGTTATTAGGAATACACCCTTCATCCACACAAGTAACACACATATCAATTAACCGGTAAAAGATAGTTAGGGAGTAATGAAATCTAAGTAAACACAATTTTCTCCATATTGTTTTCACAACCACAATAGTTTAGATATTTATTTATTTTAATTTGCATAAGTAGTAAACTCGGGTTAGTTGATTAACAACTAATTCCGCCCTTCTTCCAAAAACCGAGATTTTACTTGCTTTCTAAAAAATATAAAAATACAAAAAGAATCTTCCTTCCACCTTTAGACCTATTAGATTAGCTTTTCTATCCTAACGAACACTATTCCCTGTGAGAGAACGATCAATCCCCCGTACTTACCACTATCCTATACTACATCGGTCAGGTACACTGCCTGGTGGGGTTGTAAGCCTCTTGAGATCCCTCGAGAGGTAAAACCTGTTGTAAGGTCACAAAACCATGCATCAGTGATATACTGTTTGATTAGGTTGTCTTGATCATGATCTATTTGTAGTTGTTTTGCTTTGAGCTTGTTTGATTGTGTATGCCTATAGCTTTGTTACTGTCATATTTCTGCATGATATTTGTTGATCTATGGTTTTCTGCTAGAGCTGTTAAAGGTTGATGTTTCCTGTTCACTTAATCTCTTTTGATAGTTTTTAGCTTAGTTTGATCATAATTGAAGTTGTTAGTAGCTGATGCGCGTGGGATTGCGACCACGCAATAGGTTTTACCTCTCAAGGGATCTTGAGAAGCTTGCAATCCCACCAGGCAGTGTACCTGGTCTGTGTAGTATAGTGTAGTGGTAAGTACGGGGGATTGATCGTTCTCTCACAGGGAATAGTGTTCGTTAGGATAGAAAAACTACTCTAGAAGGTCTAAAGGTGAAGGAAGATTATTTTTGTATTTTTATATTTTTTGGAAAGCAAGTAAAATCTCGGGTTTTGGAGGAGTGGGTGGAATTAGTTGCTAGTCAACTAACCCAAAAAAAATACAATTGCAAGAAAAATAAAATAACTAAACTATTGTGGTTGTGAAAACTTATATGGAGACAAATGTGTTTACTTAGACTTCCTTACTCTCTAACTATCTTTTACCGGTTAATTGGTGTATGTATTACTTGCGTGGATGACGGGTGTATTCCTTAACA
>LBNU01020896.1:15535-26751 GCA_014162995.1 Artemisia annua | reverse complement strand
TTAGTTACATGTTTCTTAAGACGTTCAAGCATGTTACCATATAGGAGAATTGCCAGTTTTCTTAAGCCTAACATTGATGAAACATTCATCCCAACAAAGTAATAACACACCAATCAACCAATAATTAATAGTTAGGTTTCGTTAGATCTAAGCAAACACAAGAAAAATCTAGCCTAGCATGTTAATTGAAAGACAAGCATAAGATATAATTAACCAACACATAGACATATTGATTAATTTAAGTGAGGACTTATCTTTAATTGAACATGAAGGTTTCAAGGGTGAAAAACCCTTAAAATTACAGCTAAAATTGTCTTTAGGGTTTTTCCCAAACTTGTACCAAAAGTTCCACACTAATGAATGAAAAATAGGAAAATATATATAGATTTTACATTCTGACGGCGTCAGGTTATGGGTTCTGACGCTGTCAGCTCGCCGTCATTAGGGTTCTCGGATGGCCTAGATTTACTTCTGACGCCGTCACTCGTTATTTTGCTCTGGGCCGTCACTCTTTAAGTTAACACCTGACGGCCTACTTTCTTTAACACCTGACGCCATCAGGTGTAAACATCTTGTTTTCTTCATAGGGCGTCTAGTGTAATCTGACTTCACTCTTTTGTCAACGTTGGCTGATGGCGTCACCTTGTGACTCTGACGCCGTCAGGTAGGAAATCCAGCTTCTTTTGAGACTTTGTCGTTTTCTTCACTTTTATGCTCCAAAAATATCCAAATATGCATGTTTTCCAGAATTCTTCTCAAAAGTACCTAAAATGACAAAAGGAACGATTTAGGGCAATATTTGATCACATTTACTCGAATTAGGGCTTAAATGACCCTTTAAAACGGGTACACTTTTCGTCTCATGAAATACCCTTACACTTGAGATTTGCTTGTCCTCAAGCAAATAAGCTTTTATTCCAATCAAAATATGAGTTAGGGGTCATTTAACACAAATATAAAAGTAATTACAACAAGTAGTCATTCGACCCTAATCATAATAAGCACGGAAATCATACACTAGCACCTCACAAATAGTGTTTGGATACTCTCATCTCTCAAGTGTCATAGAATTATATCTCATAAATGAAAACGGAAAATATCACTCACTACCTGTCATAGCAAATAGATTACCATAGGCTTGGGAGAGGATCAATTACTCCTCCACTAGGCGTAAGCACCTAAGATAAACTATCAAAGAGGGCTTTCCAAAGGGTTGTAATGTAAGGTGTAGGGATATGATAAACACGGTTTGGTTGGAATAAAGGGTATTTTAATGGTGGCGAGTTAATTATCATGATCAAATACATGCACTATACAATGTTGCTAAGCCAAGACTCGACTCAATCTTAAGCTAAAAACAAAATAACAAAAACATAAAGAAACAAAAAAGAAACGGGATGGTAGTCCGTATGTTTTTTCTACTTTTCTTTTTCTATTTTTTTTGTATTTTTCTTGATTTTTCGATTTTTTTTTTCATACATTCTTACCCTACCATCCAAAATAATACATCATAGGGGCCTCGGTTCTCCCCTTACACTTGAACTTTTACATAACTTTACAATTACTATTCTAATGACTCGAATTAAGATAATTGAAAAACTTGGAGTACTTTTAAAATATTTAGCACATATGGGGGTAATAATGTTGTTCTTCCCCATTACTCCATTACACTAGTACTTTACCCATGAGTCCCAATCGTCCCAAAACAATATGTACAAGGATATGACTCGACTTAGCAACCATGTAATCGATTAGATAATTAACAAAGGGTTTAACAAATGTTGTCACAATAATGCACTAAAGGTGAGTGCATACAAGGTAGGCTAAGGCGATTTGGGTGTACATTTAAGTGGGGTGTAACAAATTCTCACTTTGAGTAAGATGCTCAAAGGTCGAAACGAAAAGATAGGCTCGGAGGGGTGTACTAGGGGTATCGTGTACCAAAAATGGGTACAACGCAAAGGGTGTGGGAGAATTACTTGACCAATGTAGCCAATGTAATTATAACAAAAACACGGGTGTAAAAACAAAGGGTTAATCCTAATGCCTCTTATCATGTAGTAGATCTAACTACACGAATGTAGTCTCACTTGTGGATTTGAGATGGTCCTAACGCAAGTTCTAGAATCTAAGCGCTACCGGTACACACATCATAGCATCAAAGATGGATGCTTTTCCTACCAATTCTAGGGGTGAACCTCACATATTTGGGGTGGAAAATTTTTTAGTGGTACGGTTTTGTGCTAGTCATATAATTTCCTATCCATGAGACGCTCATTAAGACCAAAATCTCACTTCTAAATGTTGTAAAAAATTTTAAATTGGCGCTAAAATTACCCTAACAAATATTTCTCTCGGTTTTATTACAAATTTACTATCAAACAAACAAAAATCAAGCGCAATTGTATTCTCTAAGGTGCCTTCATTTACCCCCCTTACACTTAAACCGAACATTGTCCCCAATGTTCAAATAGAAGATGTAAAAGTAAATAAAATGAAAGAATGAAATCAAATACTCCCCTAATTCGTTTGATGTGGATAGTGAGGTAACATGGTTAGATCTTCTTCCAAGAAAGGTGAACGTTCAAAGCTTCCCTTCCGAAATATAAATCATTTTCTTGTCCAAAATAACCTGTTAACCTGAAAAACAATAAAGGCCAACCTCGCATAAAATCGGCGGTATAATCTATAATAGGATATAATGCTTGTGGAATGAATATTTTTGCAGAATTCCTGGAGATTATAAGTCAGAGAATTAACAAAAACTTTTTATTTCCGGAAGAAAATCAAAACTTTCAAAAATTGCAGAAAATTATAGCCTGACGCCGTCAGGTTGTAACACCTGACGCCGTCAGAAATGATCTGACAGAATTCTCATGTTAAGTTTCCGGAAAAATTCTGGAAAAACTATATCTTACTTCCTGGAATTCCTGCAAAAATATCATTATGACTCGATACAAGCATTTGACTCCAACAAATACTAATATGTATGCTAATTTACATTGTTATGATTCATGTTCATTCGTTCTTATAAACCGATTTAGATTTCCCTTACACTTAGCTTTTACAAAATACCTTTATATGTAGTTAAGACGAAGTTAAAAACACAATAAAGCATTTTCACAAGTTAGTTTGAATCATGAATCGATAACAAGAAATATCATACATACGGAAACAAATAAAATCAAATAAACAAACAAATAAAACACAAAAGCTTGGGTTGCCTCCCAAGAAGCGCTTTTCTTTATTAACGAGTCTTGTAGCCAGACTCAAAGTTACCGTACCTTACGTGACTCCATCATTGGTCTCGGTTTCTAGGTCATCCTCTTGTCTGGTTTTATAATCCGGTCCTAATTTCAAACAATCCTTGTAGAAACCGAATATCCTTCCCATGACATAGTCTACTCCCCTACGTCTATCCTCATCATTCCTATAGTAGACCGCTTGTTTAAGCTCTTTTTCAACGTTTGACAAGTTTTGGAATTGCTCAATCTTATATGGCATTTGGTAGTTCACTTCATCGGTCTCATCCTTAAATTTAACTATCCCTAAGGAAGGTTCATAAGTCATTCTAGATACCTCAATAAACGGTTTTCCCAAGACTACTTGAGTTAAACTTACATCGACTATTGGGCGGATATCTTCTACAATCACAAAGTCGGTGACATAGGTGAAATTCCCTACATAAACCGGTAATCCCCTAACTCTTCCCGTGAAGTTACTAATCCATCCCCTATCGGGGAACACCCTATACCTAAGTTGATTTTTCATTAACAAGTTGTATTGGGCTCTAGTCATGATGTTTATGGGAGATCTAGGGTCAATGTAAGCTTTCCACACATGCAAATGTCCTATGTTGCATGGTATGTTGAGATTAGAAGGGTCGCCTGTTTTGATAATCGGGTTACCTAGGAAGTATGGTGTCTCAGAGTCATTGAATAAATCCTTATGATATGCCCGTTCTTCTCTAGTTGGTAACTTATTGAAGTAGTCTTCTCCATCATTTACTTCTTCAATCTTGCTTACCCTACTTTCCTTATCTACCTCGACTTCCTTAACTTCATCCCTAGGTTCATTATTTTCCTCACTCCTATCAATTGGTCTAATAGTGACAATGTTGACGAAGTGGACATGTTTGGATGAAGAAGGGTCCTTAATTTGGGGTCCGCTATTAGTGGTCCTAGCGTCCTTATGTGGAGGTGATAGGACTTGGTTGGTAAGGGCCTTCAATAAGTTGTCAATTTTATTGGTCATCTCTACTTGTTGTTGATTAAATTCGGATGTGAATTTAGCTAAGCTTCTTGAGATGCCATAAAATTGGACATCAATCCTTCAAAGTTATTGGTACTACCATAGTTGTTGGAAGGATTATTGTTGAAGGTTGTGAAGATCGTTGAAGCTCTTAGACGAGGTCTAATTATTAACTATATCTAGGAATACATAATAACGAAAGCGGAATATTCAAACAATGAATTAACGTTATCATGAATAAAGATTTTCATTGATAATCATACTCTCTAACAATTAACAAACTAATTAACATGTTCTACCTTGATCAAGTAGAACACGTTATCTAAACTAAAACACTATAACCCTAGGCATTTATCTCCTACGCCTAGGTTACACACACACCTTTACTAGACGTCTACATTGTGGAAGACTTAATAATAAAATCCTACGCCCTATGTCTCTTTATATAGAGAGATATTAGGGTTTACAAAATACTACGAAGGACTAATAAATAAAACTTCTTTTGCAAGCAAGTCCTTCCCCATCTTTTGTAGAATTCCTTCTTGTCATATTAAGTCCCTGTTGTTTCATTCTTCTTGTTTTGTATCATCAAATCAATAAAACCCAACAATCTTCCCCTATTTGATGATGAAAAAACAAACACCTTCGTGTACGAACTTCCCTAGACGAAGTAGAAAAGTTACTTCTCGCCATGAATGAAACAATCTTGTCTTCCCCTTAAATCATGCTATGCCACTCGAACATCTCTTCAACATCTCTTCCCCTTTTTGTTATCAACAAATAGGGAACATATGCAAATAATGATCTTGACCACCACGAACCAATACCACACTTCTAATCAAAGCCTTCCAATGTTTCAAATTGCCCTCCCTGAAGAACACCAAAATGCTTACGAAAAATGAATCCAAAACAATAGAAACTCCAACTAGTAGTAGTAATAGTGATCAACAGTAGTAAAAATCAAACACTTCCCCTTGAGTGGTGCATGAACATCAAATGATTAAAACACATGAAAAGATACTTTCCCTGAAATCAATGTGCTAACCATCTTCATGATTCTTCAAATCTGTAAGCTCCTTGTAATGATTACTGATAAAGAAAACCGAGTATAACGAACTTGATGAAGAAGTAAAACAACCCAAACTTGTGTCTTATATCCTGTACTAACCACGTGACTCCAAACTCATACCAGAGCACAAATAGTATAAGTAGACCGCAACCTCTTGACAAAATCCTCAACTATTATGAGACACTGAGCACTACAATGTAACTCTTTTAAGTGATAGTCAATGTGTGCATAGAGCATCATAAGAAAAATCACACTCTTTGGCTAGATTTATCAAGTCTTTGTCACTTCTTTAACGCACAAACAAGTTACCTCTTGCTATAGGGTATGATAAGAACACAAACCTGTGATACTCAACTACAACATCAAATAAATGATATTCAACCTTCTTCGTAATCAATTAATCCAATAAGAACGAGCCTTTTAAAACCTTTAAGAACAAAACTTCTTCCTGTGTGTGTATACCAAATAACCTTCTGTGTGTGTAAAACCATCAATGAAACTCATATATACTTCCCCTTACTGCTCTTAAATCATGCATATAAACCATAAAACTCTTTACGTGTCTCCATAAATCATCTTACAATGAATATAGCAACAGTACTTTCAAATACTAGCAGCAGTACGTTGAAAATAATAGAACAGTACCTTGAGAAATATCAAGCAGAGCAGTATTTTAATGGACTTGGACAGCAGTACTTTGAAAACAATGGAGCAGTACTTTGATTCGATAGCAGTACTTTCAACAAAATCAATACCATGACCTGCTCCTTGCTAAACTATCCATGACTAGTACATCAAATATTCCATGGGGCAGTACTTTGACAAAACTAGAGCAGCACGTTGAAACAGTAATAGCAGCAGTATTTTACATTCGACACACCAGTACTTTCATTCAACAGCTAACAGTACCTTCGTTAAACCAAACTTTATTTGCTAGGGACAAGTAGAAGCGCACACACATCCAATCTTAAAGCATAATAAGTAGTACGAGGTTACATTAAATGCCACAACCTCATCATTAATTTGCAAAAGATTAGCATTCATAAATCAGACACACGATTGATACAAGGTTAATATTAAAGTAAATCAGCCAATCAGTAAACTCTTGTACCAGACGTCAACTTCAACTCTTCACTTATTATATCTTCCACCAATTTATCCCTCAATAAAAAAATACACTTCGACCAATGATGAATTCTTTCTTTTTAGAGTTTATCACAGCAGCAATATAATATATCGACAACCATACAGTAATAATCCATTTAATCAATCATTGACCCACCATGATACACAAACGACAAACCATTCTCGAATTACAATAATCAATAACTATTTGATCCATGTGATGATTTAATTGTCACATAATAAAGAACTCATTGATTCGACCAGTAGTACAAGCAATAAATAAATTAATCAAATCACTGCACCACTTGTAACCCGTTAATTAATTCAGTTGACCCCGCGTGATATATATTAGAACCCAATTCAGTACAAGGTATCAATTAACTTTGCACCAATTATTCTGAAACGACTTTAAGGAAACAATTCGTACCTTTTTCAAAACAGCGTCCAGTCGACATTAAAACCTTGAATAATCCCAAATATCATGAGCCAACCTGTCACTGATACCAATTGTGAAGATCGGTGAAGCTCTTAGACGAGGTCTAATTATTAATTATATCTAGGAATACATAATAACGAAAGCGGAATATTCAAACAATGAATTAGCGTTATCATGAACAAGGTTTTTCATTGATAATCATACTCTCTAACAATTAACAAACTAATTAACATGTTCTACCTTGATCAAGTAGAACACGTTATCTAAACTAAAACACTAATAAACCCTATGCGTTTATCTCCTACGCCTAGGTTACACACACACCTTTACTAGACGTCTACATTGTGGAAGACTTAATAATAAAATCCTACGCCCTATGTCTCTTTATATAGAGAGATATTAGGGTTTACAAAATACTACGAAGGACTAATAAATAAAACTTCTTTTGCAAGCAAGTCCTTCCCCATCTTTTGTAGAATTCCTTCTTGTCATATTAAGTCCCTGTTGTTTCATTCTTTTTGTTTTGTATCATCAAATCAATAAAACCCAACAAAGGTACGGTTCGAGGAAGGACCGTTGGGTTGAAAACGATTAGGTGGGTTAGAAGAATTGTTTTGGGGCATGTTTTGGTTTGACTTCCACCTAAGGTTTGGTTGATTTTTCCATTAGGGGTTGTATGAATCACCGTAAGGGTTTGGCTCAGGTTTGAAAGTGTACCACTTGTCTCCCGCTCCGTCGGTACGTGAGGATGCGTAGTCCGCAAAAGCTTGTTCGGTGGTATGTGTATCTTCACATACCTTTTATTGACCAAAACCCGACCAAATTGACCAAAAACTAACCCATAATTGCCAAATATTCGTGTTTTTGTGTTTTTGAATGTGCAGGTATGGATTTATAAGAAAAGGACTAAAAATCACGAGAAAATGACAAAACGAGCACGGGAATTGGCAAAAGTGAGCAAAACGGAGCTTGGATGGGAAAGCGGACCAAATTGGAGCATTACCGGATCGACTCGACACTATTTTGAAGAAAATTGAAGAAAAAGACAAAAAGTCAAAGCCGAAGTCAATCCCGGGTATGTGACATGGGGAGAGACATGGAAACCTAACCAAAACCCATAACTTCCTAAATCACCCCTTATCAAGACCAAATGACCAAAATACCCTCACCTGACACCTAAATTCCCAATTTACCTTTTTTTCCCGACACTTAAATGCAAAATTATTTTCAAAACCTTAAACCATTTTCCAAAATAAAATCACAAAACCATTTTGACAAAACCTTTTATTATTTTGCTAAAACTTTATTTAGTTTACTATTAATTTTGATTATTTTTATTATTATTATTATTATTATTATTATTATTATTATTATTATTATTATTATTATTATTATTATTATTATTATTATTATTATTATTATATCACAAAAAAAANAAAAAAAAAAAAAAAAAAACCCTTCAAAATCTATTTTTTATTACAAAATCTATTTTTACAAATAACTAACTATTTATTTTTACTAAATCTTAATATTAATACTAAACCTATTATATATATTTACTAATACTAACTAATAACTAAAACTAACCCAATCTCCTAATCCTAAACACCCTAGCCCATCACTTCCTAGCCCACCATTCTCACCTAGTCCACTACAACTCAACCCAACCCACAACCCGTTTAACATAAACCTCTGCTAAACCCCCCTTGAACCCCTGCTAATACCTTTCCTTCCAAAACCTCAAAACCGAGTAAGCCTTCCCCTTGTCTTCTTCTCCAGCTCACCAACATGACAAAACAAAGTCACATGAAGTCCCATCAAATCCTCCATGTCAGCAATCCCCCACTCCCTCATTACATCCTACGGCTAAGATACACACCTTTGGCACCAAGCCAATCCAAGGGCTGTGGATGCTTCAAGAAAGCACAAATGAGGATCATATGCCATTCCCTCTCAGTGAACAAACACAAACAGCAACAAGACAAAAAGACAAGGCAGAGAACTTTTTTTTTTCCTCAGTTTATAAATAGACCAATGTAGCCACACTTATGAGGCAGTGGGTTTTAGAAGTAGAAATTAGTAGTAGGAGTAGTTTTTAGTGTAACTTTACTTAAATTTTAGTTTTAAGCTTCTTCGTCATTTACATTCAGTACTTAATTCTGCTTTTGTACTCTTTTAAGATTCAATTCCAAGCTATTCTTTTACTCACTGTCAATTTAGTTATTGCTTTCTAGTTCAAGTTTTCAAATTTTAAGCTTTGTTACTGTTTCAGTAGCTCATACAAGCTCATATTGCTTGTTGAGAGTTGGTTCTTTCATTTAAAACTGTTTTAAACAAGTTCCATTCAAGTTTTCAAAATAATCTCACAAAATACAAAAAAAAATATGTTTCTGCTTTTTAACTTATTAAGTGCTTATTTATAGTTTAACTTTGCGTATTTAATCTCATATTAGCTTAATATATCTGTACTTTTCAAATTGTAGCCTTAAAAGTGCATTTTCATTCAAAAAAATCCCATAACTGCCCTTTTAAGGGGTGTTTGGCACAAGGAACCTTTGTTGCCAACAACTTGTTTTTACCAAATTTCCATCTTGAATCAATTTTAAATCACAGTTAGATGAAGTTTTAAAGTAATTAAATCATTTTCTAATAGTGTTAAGGCTTTTTCTTAAGTTTCTTAAATTTTTTTAGTTTTAAGCTGTTTCTAATAGTAGCTAGGTTAGAATCTGCATTAAGCCCTTATTTGTTGTCATTTTGCCTTAGATTTGATTGCAATAAGTGAGTATAGGTCTTTAACATCTGATAGTTTGTTTCTTAGGCCAAATGCTCATTTTTCTACCATTTCACTAAACATTCTTAACTGTCCAACTATTGCAGTCAAAAGAAATGCCCCAATCACCTTCATTTAGTTGTTTATTTTGCTTCTAATTAGTTCAAATAGGTTAGTACAAGTTTACACTATCTGGTCCTTAGGCTTCTTTGGTCAAAACTTGCACTTTTTACCCATTTTTGGCCCAAAATTCTGCACTATTTTGCTGTCAAAAAAATTCCCGTTCAGCCAGAAGTTTTTGATTTTTAATTTCTTTAATTTTAGGTCTTTTGCTCTAAAAATTGGTACGTTTCTTCTTTAGTGGGTATTCTAGTTGCCAGTATTTTTAATTTATTTTTACTATTTTTTTTACAGCCTAAAGTAGCTCCTCTAGTCATTTTTTTACCCCACTCAGCAGCCCTAGGATAGAATTGTGCTCATTTAGTGCTTTTTAGTCTTATATAACTGCTTATATCTGCTCCCTATTGCTTATTTAAGTTTCCCCTTTATGCCTTTAACTTATTCTACCCTTAGAATTAGCTTGTAGCAGCGTTTAGATTAGCTTTTAGGAATTCCAAAAGACCATTTTTCCAAAAAAATGCTCAAAACAGCCATAAGTCTTTTATTTTTCATTTACTCAAAACTTCACCAAATCTTATAAAATTCTGGAATTAGGTACTTTGATAGCTTGTTTAATTAGTGGTAATTTTATTTTATTTTTCTGAATTTTTTTTGGTTGGCTTATGATGAGCCGTAATCATTGAATTTTTATTGCAGCCTTAGAATAGAATAGCTTAGTGTAGTACTTTTTAGCTTATTCTTGCCCGATTATTCTGTCCCTTTAGCTTATTTAGGTTTCCCCTAGATGCCTTTGTCTTATTTCCCCATTAGTTCATCTTATTTTAGCTTTTAGATTAGCTTTTAGGTTTCTTAATCCCTTAGTTTAAGCTTTTATCCTAACTGTCTCAAACTTGTGTTTTCCTTTATTGTTTTATATGCCCATTTACTTGTTTTTAGTTTATGTTTTATATTCGTAGCTTAGAAATCCCCAATATTCTCTATTATTTACTATTCACTTCACGATTTCACGATCACGAACCGACAACTCAATTCAACCTTCTTTGGGACTACGACCCGGGAAATACTTCCACGAGTATTTCTTTGGAAATCAAAATATTACATCAATCAGTATCTCGGTTGAGTTAGCAGCCGCAACAAGATCCTCAAGAAGGACAAATTGATACATTCTTTTGCAAATTTGATTCAAAAAAGTTTTACTGTGTTTGTTTACTGGATGAATGAGGAAGTTACTTGGGGTATAGGCTATAAATAGGCGTGGTAAGTACATGTGAAAATGTGTTTTAGGCGTGTTTTGGGTAATAAATGATAAACGTTTGGGTTACCAACATACACATCCCAAAATTTCCTAGCAACATTAATTTATTCCTAGCAGCGTTAAGTTATGCGAAGCAGGATTAACATAATTAAAGTAGATTACAACAACTTCATTTCGTTTAACTTGATGT